>PVJC01012064.1:0-40339 GCA_004026665.1 Murina feae | reverse complement strand
TGCAAATCGACTAAATGGCTGAATAGCACAACAACTGTCCGGACAAAGCCGGGGTTGCGAAGGCCGAGGCAGCTGGGGCTGCGAGGGCTTACCCTTGCACGAATTTCGTGCATCGGGCCTCTAGTTCATAATAAGTCGGAATGAATGCCTTCAGCTGCTTAATGATAAGACTTCTGAGTTAGAGAAATGGATAGCATCATGGTGCTTACTGTTATTTAAGATGAAATTGCAGGGCATGAAAATTCAGCTCCACTCTTTTGTGTAAAATCTCTCCCTGCCTCACCTAAAACAATCCACATGGCTTTGCATCCACCAGGGCAATTGTTAAGTCGTCAATGTTTCTAGTATGTGAACACAGTATGCTCTTCTCTCGCGCTAAAATCACTCAACACACTCACAATGCCTCTTGTGCACCTATTGAATCCAAAATAATCAATAACTGTTCACTTGATGCTACTAGGATTTTAATTCCTGTCAAATGTTTTTTGGCTTCTACCTCTTCCCACTAATGAGTTGGGGACTTTTTAGCACACGCCACCTGCTCTCCTGCCCACTGGTCCAAACACCAGCACCCAAGGGCGTCACCATGTGGAGGCAAGTGAGGCAGAGCAAGCTCCAGGGAGGGGAGAAACAAAGCCATGTTTTGCCTTCACAGCAATTCCCCAATTTGAAATAATGGGTTTATCTGTGACTGCTCTTAATGCTTGTCTCCCTCCTTATGCTGTAAGGCCCATGCCAACCACCATAGCTTTGCCCACATGTACCCCAGCACTTATCCAGTATCTGGCACATAACAAAGGCTCAGTAGTTACTTACGGGATAAGTGCATCGCTACATTATAGATCGATAACTAAGCCTGCTTCTAAGCCACACTTCTGGGAAGAATCAGAAGCAGGATTTGAGCGCTATCCATTGATGCCGCTGAGCTGTCCATAATCTAACACTTTCACCTACACAAACACACGGGCAGACTTCACTCAGGTCTCCCGTCCTTCTCCTTTAGTTCCCCAGCTGGGATGAATGGTTTCAAATGGCAATGATTCTCTCTCTACAGTGTCAGCTGGCTGAGCCAACAGCACTTGCTCCGCTAAAGCCATGGCAAACGCCAGATGACTGATGGGAACGACAGCCAGAACGACAAGAAAGCACAGCCAGTGTGTCAGTGTGTGTCTAAGGAGTTAATGTGTGCTCCGTGCTGTCCAACAGCTGGCGAAGCTGCACTTGGCAGCTGTGAGGGCGCTGCTGGCCGCTGCAGGTGGCAGAAGGGAATGAACCTGCACACAATGGGGATGGGGTTCCAGCTGCGCCACGCGCTCCAGGGCGCCGGGAGCACAGGGGGTTCTGTTGGCTTGAATTTCTTGAGATTTTATATTTCATCAAATGAGTTCAAATTAGGGGCAAATCGTACCCACTCCCCAAGAATATGGTGGAGGCCTGGGATGGGGACGGGGAAGGCAATAAGATGGGAGAAAAATGGGGACATACGTAATCCTTTCAACAACAAAGATTTAAAAAAAAAAAAAACATAAAAACATACATGGCTTTCCCTTTTGTGTCTCAAGTATTTCATGTCTAGACTAAGTAGGAGGGGGGTTATCGAGTGAATATGCTGGCTGACTTGGCTAAGGTTAACCCCTGAACATTAACATTTATTTTTCTCTACAATTGCATAAGTTTCCGATACACTTTAATGACTCTCTTTTTTAAATTCTCCTCAGATTTGACAGAAGTTTTTGTGGGAAATATTTTAAAAATAAAAAATAAATGTTGAAGTGGTATCGTCTCTCACTCAACCAGCAGGAAAACCTAAGGTTCCTATTAATATGGCAAATTATATGTCTGTAAATATGAAAAGTTGATGTTTAATATGATAGGACACTGTGATAAAAATGCTTGCCCTGGCCCATGTGCTCACTGGTTAGAGCATTAGCCTGCACACCAAAGGGTCGCCAGTGTGATTCTTGGTCAGGGACACATCTTACCTGGGCGCAGGTTTGATCCCTGGCCCCACTTAGGGCATGTGTGGGAGGTCACCAATCAATGTGTCTTTCTTAATCAATGTTTCTCTCTCTCTCTCCCAATTCCTCCCTCCCTCTGTCCTTTCCACTCTCTCTAAAAAAAATCAATGGGGAAAAAATACCCTCAAGTTAGGATTAACAAAAAATAAAAAAGTAACTCATATTTCCCCTTCCCCCTAAATCTCTCTCTCTTAATTACGTCAGGGTATTCCCATGGGGCTATTACCTACCTTAAAGTGATTGCTACATTAAAACAATGAATAGCCCTGACCGGTGTGGCTCAGTGAATAGAGCGTCGGCCTGCAGACTCAAGGGTCCCAAGTTCAATCCTGGTCAAGGGCATGTACCTTGGTTGCAGGCACATCCCCAGTAGGGAGTGTGCAGGAGGCAGTTGATCGATGTTTCTCTCTCATCGATGTTTCTAACTCTCTATCTCTCTCCCTTCCTCTCTGTAAAAAATCAATAAAATATATTATTAAAAAAAACACAAAAAACTATGAGTAACAGTGACTCTCCGTGGATTTCATGGTGGATTATCAACCCACTCAAATCAGAGTCATGTCAAGTTCTGTTATAAAATACTATAAATATTAGGTTATCCTATATAATAAAGAGCTAACATGCTAATGGTCATCAGGCCGTAACGACCCATCAGCAGGAGGCTGCATGTGTGGTAGGCGCATGCGGATGGGCAGGGACTTACACTGCATCCTTCCGGACAAAGCAGCAGCAGCTGCCTGAGGCTCAGGCAAGCCACAGTGGCTGCAAGGGCTGAGGCTCAGGCAGCTGCGTGGCTGGCAGTGGCAGCAGCAGAGGTGTGATGGGGGCATTGCCTTCCCCTAATCGCTGGGTCACCTCCCACAGAGGGAGGCCAGAGGCGGCAGCAGCAGCAAGGGGGTGATGGGGACGGTGCCTTCCCCTGATTGGCCACAGGGAGAGGGCCTAAGCCATCAGTAGGACATCCCCTGAGGGCTCCCAGACTGTGAGAGGGGGCATGCCGGGCTGAGGGACCCCTTCCCCAGTGTACAAGTTTTCATGCACCAGGCCTCTAGTTAGTATTGTAATTCTATATTTATGCCCACTTATATAATAGATTAAAATAAATATGGTAACATTCATACTTCATTCATAACAATATTGAAAAGAAATACCAAGTGTTAAAATTTTCTCTGGATAGTACAACTATGAGAAATATTGTTTTGCATCCCTTCTTCCCATCCAAATAGAATTTTTTATAAGATTTTTATTTTGTACTAAAGAATGGGAATTTTCATTGTTCATGAACACCTCAATTATATAGATTAATAGGAGACAAAATGCATCCTCACAATAGTTGCATGGTTATTCTAATCACTAAGGTTATGCTGCTATGAGATTTAAGAATCTACCAGTTCTCATATTCGTTTTATGTCTTCTCACAGCCAGAAAGAAGACACAGAGACTTTGAAAAGATAACCTGTTGACAATACAGTTTAACTTTCAGAGTAAAGCTACTTTAGTTTTCTACTGAAAACGTTATTGCTCCTTAACTCAATCAACTGCGACTGGGTGCTTCTCACCCCAGGTGATTCGTGGTTTTAAATGCGTAAGCCAGCCAGGCTGCTGCCGTGTTTCTCCCACGTCCATGTCAGCACCAGTCACATGTCTTTGTAATTGTGTCACCAGGGTTGGAAATAGGTGGAAGTAGCAGGGACCTGAGGCCGCTCTGCTGGGCGGTGTGCTAGCCCTTCCTGGCTGTTCAACAGCGGCCACATCGCTTTGTTGAACAGAAACAGAAAAAAAATAGTGTTAAGCTGTCCAATGGGGAAAGGGGTGCCATTGCTTAGTAATCGAGGACTCTGGGATGTATTTTTTCTCAGATAACATGAGAGAGAATGTGTGTATGTGTGTGCATGCACATGTGTGTGGCTGTGTGGGGTGTGTGTGTGCACACGTCCATGTGTGTCTGTGGCTGTGGGGGTGCGTGTGTGTGTGTGAGGTGTGTGTGTGCACACGCCCATGTGTGTCTGTGGCTGTGGGGGTGCATGTGCGTGTGTGTGTGTGTGTGTGTGTGGCTGTGTGTGAGGTGTGTGTGCACACGCCCATGTGTGTCTGTGGCTGTGGGGGTGCGTGTGTGCATGTGTGTGGCTGTGTGTGAGGTGTGTGTGCGTGCGTGTAGGTGTGTGTGTAAAATTGGGAGGCAGAGACAGAGAGGTCAAAATTATAGGACTTTTTTTTTTAAGAAGCCACTCTGCTTCTACACTTTAATAGCTATTATTTTTCTCTTTCTCAGACATGCAATGCTCTCATACGCCTTTAGAATCTCACCAGCCCTTGCTTCAGTAACTGAAACTCCATACTCATTCTAGAGTCAGAGCTCTCCCTCCCATGGGACCTGCGCAGACGCACAGGCAGCCTTTCACCCTCAGCTTCTGTTCACGCGATGACCCTGTAGGTGTGTGGGAAACCGCCTACTGTCTTCACTAGCAGAGAGTGTGGACAAGGAACTGGAAGGCTGGTGACCCTTGAAGCTCAGCAGAGGTCAGGGCTGTGCACCCACCGTTTAGTCCAGACAGTGGGAGCTGAAGCAGCTTTCCCACCAGATCGTCCTGTAAATCCTTACTGATCAGATAGTCTGTGTGTTACTGCAACTTCCCTGCCTACGGGCTATGGGTGTGTCCCAAAGTAAATAAACAGACGGGAAGGCCTGCGCACAAGGGCAGTCCTCCCCCTAGAGGTGGACTCCCACCTGGCCCCCCATTTCCCAAATTAATTCTCTTCTAGTCTCTGTTCATTTTGTGCTCGGCCTTCTCCAGAATCCAAACCCTGAACAGGTACCCTGAACCACGCGGGACGTGAGAGGGGCTCCCACACAGGTGTCTTCTGCTGGCACGGACTGAGTGCTTCCTGGGGACACACACAACAGAGTTCTATCTTTGTATTTCAAAGGCCAAGCAACATTCACATTTCTTGAAAGATAGATCTGAAGAGTATGGTGGTCTGATTCTAAGACTCCAGTTCTTCATTACTTTGGGGAAACATCAGCAAAAAAGTGAAATTTTCTAAGCCTTAAACTGTTTATCCTAAAAATTGGAATGATGATAAATACTATCTCATTGAAGTGTTGTGAGGACTAACATAGATAATAATTCTAGGACACTTAGGGCAGGACCGGGCACAAAAGCACATAATAAACACTAGCTCTTATTTTAACACATTGCGGATGGATCATGAGAATTCTCGCTTCATATTACACAGTGTTTTACAAAGTATCACACTTTAAGAAGATATTAGCTTGTAAGAACGTATAATAAATAACTTCAAAATGCGAAGGGTATTTAATTTTAAAGTGTGCCTTTAACATTTATGTAAAATGTTTTTTGTACTCGTTCAGTAGAAACTTATCTGGCCACTGGGCAAAGCTAGCAGTAAAACTACTGGTCCCTGGTCCGCAATGTGTTAATAGCCAGTAATGGTCTTGCTTTTCTGTGTATCATGAAGTAAATTTCATCTGTGGTGGGGGGAAAGGGAGACCATAGAGACTAAACAGAAATAAAATAATGTCACAATAAAAATAAAATGAAAATTTTAATACACACTTTATATTATCAAAAAACACCTATTTTTATGAACAAACTATTCCATTTACTTTTTGCCATTTTATAAAGCTTCTTTAATCAAATTATAAGTAAAATTACATCCCTTATCAGATTTCTGATGAGAAAACAAACATGGTATGTTCTTAAGGTTTCCTGCCTCATTATCAATCATTTTCCCTTAGGATCCCATTAAATATAAGAAGACTTATCTGAACTAGAAAAATGTAGGTTCCTAGTAAATCCCTCTTCAGGGAGCCCGGCTGCCATGGCTCAGTGGTTGAGCATCGACCGATGAACCAGAGGGTCAAGGTTCGATTGCCGGTCCAGGCACACACCTGGGTTGCAGGCTCAATCCCCAGTAGGGGACGCGGAAGAGGCAGCCGACCCATGATTCTATCATCACTGATGTTTCTCTCTCTCTTCCTCTTTCTTCTCTGAAATCAATAAAAAATATTATATATATATATATATATATATATATATATATATATATATATGAAGATTCTTATCTGAACTGGAAAAGTGTAAGTTCCCAGTGAATTCCTCAAGGAGGTGATGAAAGGCACTGTTGCAGATGACTGGGTTTGCAGTTTCTGAATTTGGGTTTTAAGTTCCCAGTGGATCGTTACAGGCTACATGTGCCATCCTTTCAGCCACGGTCAATCTGGCTGAAATCTAAGTCATCACGCAGTAAGGCCAACGGGGACAAAGTTAGGCTGTTTGGTTCCAAACATTCTGATACAATCGCTTCTTAAAGCTAAAAAAAATGAAAGTGCTAAACTATTACAGGTAATTTACGGCCTTAAAATATGATGCATGTGGGAAATCTGAAAGTGGATTACAGAAAGAGTAATCATCAAAAGCGTGAAAAGTAAAGCCTCTGAGAACAGCATAAGACTCATTTATCCTTCTCCCAAATCCTATCGATGTGTTCCTGTCCAAAATTCTATCCAGTAATTTTAAGAAAATGCTTGAGTGAGTTGAGCCATTTAGGATCATTTCTTCCACCTCTAAACTATCATTAAATTAAGGAAAGAAATGTAAAACTTACCTGTTAACTACTACCTGTAAAACACACATATGTATGCATGCGTGCACATACATAGATACGCAGCGAGGATTTACCTCAACTGCCCATCGTGTTTCTGGAATTTCAGGAACAGTAGAGGCCAATGGAATCAGAGAAAGGGACTGAGAGATGGGTACATCAGCCCAAGACTCAACACAGACAAAGAGGAGACCGGCTCGAAAATGAAGGCTGGGTTTCTCTTATCCAGCACCTAGGAGTTCCAGAAGCAGAGAAGCTTGGAATGATGGTGCACAATTAAGCAGTTTAGGTGCAAGTTAAAGACAAATGACTTAAGAGTGACATCACCTAAAGGGCAGAATAGGCAACTCTGCCCTTGTCCCTCCACCGAGATGGACACTTAGGCAGCGATCCATGGAGAAAAGCTCGGGAGAGCGCGGATCCACCTAAGCAACTTCAGCAGGAGGAGCGCGAGCACAGCCACACGGAAGGGAAGGACGAACAGCTCCCTTTCACCTGGACCACTGCCCCCCTCGCCCGCGGCTCAGTGCCCAGAGGCTCTCCCAGCTGGGAGGACTGTGGACACCGTGAGCTCTCAGGGGGTGGGGGTGGGGGTGGGGGTGAGGAACGGGTGAACAGGTGCGGCACAGAAGACCGCAGGGGAGTGACAATGTCCTATATTACACCATAATGGTGGGTACCTGTCACTACACATAATAACGCTAACTTTCCCAGGCGATCATCGGTGACCATCTGCATGGAGCATCGCCCACCAGGGCAGCTCACTCAAGCCCTGATACCCAGAGTCTTCGCTGAGGCTGGTGCACGTAGACAGGACTGACCACCTATGAGACAGGGTGTGGATGTGGATGATAAGGGCTACAGGGACTATCAGGAGACAGTAAGACCAACTCCCAAGGGATCAGAGGCTTAAAACCCACCGAAGACCAGCTGGATCCAACACAGCCCTGAGTTTCACCCTGAGGCGACCCCCAGCCTCATTATACACTCACTGTGATACATTAGTCTGCTAAACAACAAACCCCACTCCGCCAGGGTTGGGAACTGAACGCCCATACAAGGCAAAAAGACAATAGGGCTCTTCCGAGAAGTTCCCACTCCTGCCCTGGAAAGCTGCTGGATGTCCTCCTCCTCCTCCTCCTCCTCCTCATTGAAGGCCCTCCTTCTGAGGAAATAAACCCCAAAAAGAAGCAAGTCCCCCTGGGAGGGGCGGCTCTCCCTGGAGTATCCTTCTCTCGGTCCCACCTCCTCACTAACAAGCTCTTTCCCCCTGAACTCCCTGCTGGGTCGTATTTGAATTCTTTCCTGTGCAAAGCCAAACGCTGGCATCATTTCCATAACTGACCTCTAGCCCTCAGCCCCTCTGGGGGTGGAGCTGATACTGCACGGCCCAAAGCCCATTCCATAAATCACATTGTTCAATTGTGCAGTGTCCCATGCCCACTGAGGAACGGGCTCTCTGACCAGGCCTTGGAGGTCAATCCCAGGCTTGGAGGTCACTCCCCAGGAGCCAGAAATAAAGGCTGAGTCTGTCTGTGGGGAAGGTGAATTCCTGACCACCTAGCACTCCTCAAAAGACAGAGGATAAGGCTGACGGTTGCTGATGGTGTTGACTGACGACTCCTCAAAAGAGCACCAGGAAACAAAACAAACCACAAAGAGGCTAAAAATGTTCAGATCTGTTATAAGGGAGAACATCGCCAACAACAAAGTCACACCAGTGTCTCCAAAAGAAGGGGTGACAGAAAAGACCAGCGGAGAGGATTTGGGGTCCAAGATGAAGTGGTTTGAGGCAGGTCTTCCAAAGCAGAAACCCAACGGGATTGGGCAAAGCTCACAATATAACAGTGTTGCCCAGCTAGTGTGGCTCAGTGGCTGAGTGTGGACCTACGAACCAGGAGGTCACAGTCCCATTCCTGGTCATGCCCAGATGTGCCCAGGCTGCAGGCTCGGTCTCCAGTGTGGGGTGTGCAGGAGGCAGCTGACCCATGGCTCTCTCTCTCTCTCACCATTAATGTATCTCTCTCTCTCTCTCGCTCTCTCTTGCTCTCTCTCTCTCTCTCTCTCTCTCTGAAATCAATAAAGATATATTTCAAAAATAAACAGATCACAGTGTAGGGCTGTGCGCCTGCGAGGAGGACTCTGGTACACTGTGGTCCTTCTTCACGAACGTGAAGCACCTCTTCATCAATGAACAGTTTTCGAGACATTTGCTGTTGGAATGGGTGAGCCATCTCCTCCCAGACAAGAATCCTGAACCAAACGCTTAGTCGTGTCAACAAAAATCGCTTCAGTTTTCACTGCCAATTGCTCAGCAAATGTGGATGCAAGGGGTCTCGATTCTCAACGCTAAGAACAGAATTCCAGAGCTCACTTGGAAGTCTTACAAAGCCAGAAAACTAGGCCAAAAAGAGTCCCTGGCAGGCTGTATGCTTCTATCAAGTGTCTGAGTCCTAAGAGCCAGTTGAGATGTTTTCCTAAAAAGTTCAGCTCACCTGTTAAAAGATAAACAATGAGGAACTCAAGTCGTCCCAGCCGGCCTGGCCTAGTGGTTGAGTGTGGACCTGTGAACTGAGGTCACAGTTCCATTCCCCGTCAGGGCACATGCCCAGGTTGCAGGCTCGATCCCCAGTGTGGGGTGTGCAGGAGAGAGCTAGCTGGTCAGTGATTCTCATCATTGATGTTGCTCTCTCTCCCTCTCCCTTCCCCTCTGAAATCAATAAAAATATTTTTTTAAACTCTCTTTAGCATGAAAATAGTAACACCTGCATTGAGGTAATGAGTAGGATCAAACAGCTTCTAAATGACAAAGCTGGGGTGCAGACCAGGCTGTTAGAATCCCAAGCCTTCAGCCAGACCCCCTTGTCTGATACAGTCTCATTGTTATGCAGAAATATTAAAATAATATATGAAAAAGAACTTTCTAGAACTTGACACATAATAGGTATCAGTAAATATTAATTTCCTTCCTCAACTTGTGAAGATTGTTGCTCTCCACCACTTAAGTTCAAAGACAAGGAGAAAAAGATCTAAATAACAGTAGATATTGAAGTCACAAATATCAAAACTTTTCTGAATTTGTGCAACCAAGTTCCTCCCCTGTTCCTTGCAAATGAAATAATGTATATCTATTTGTCTGGACTGAGGGAGAAGGAATAACAAGGTGGGAGTGGCAGGTAAGGAGTAAGTATATCAAATGGCCTTTGAGCCCAGCCAGTGTGGCTCACTGGTTGAGTACCTACATATGAACCAGGAAGTCATGGTTCGATCCCCAGTCAGGGCACATGCCCGAGTTTGCGGGCTCGATCCCCAGTGTGGGGCGTGCAGGAGGCAGCTGATCAATGATTCTCTCTCATCATTGATGTTTCTCTCTGTCTCCCTCTCCCTTCCTCTCTGAAATCAATAAAAATGTATTTAATAAATAAATTAAATTAAAATGGTCTTTGGAAACTAGGGTTGAAAAGGAAAGAATTTAGCAACTTCTGCACACATCTTCAATATTATCCGTTTCCCCGAAAATAAGACAGTATCTTATATGAATTTTTGCTCCCAAAGATGCGCTAGGTCTTATTTTCAGAGGATGTCTTATTTTTCCATGAAGAAGAATACGGTACACATCTATTGTTGAACAAAAAAAAAAAAGGAAATTTATTACCTGTGTGTCCACACATTGTGCCCGACTCCTGCCCCACGCGACTAATTGTGAGTCGGCCAGACTCTGTCAGGGCAGAGAGCGCAGCAGGTGGCAGCTTGTCCTAGTGCTGGCGTGGCTCTCTGGTTAAAAGAGACCTCGCACTTCCTGTCTGCTCTGGCTACACTGCGGCCAACAGTGAGCTGCGCAGCAGGGCCTGCCACTACAGCCCAGAGTCCAGAGTTACGGTAGCTTTGGGGGGACTTATTATCAGGAAGGCCTTATGTTTGGGGAGGACTTATTATCAGAGAGGTCTTATTTTTGGTGAGATGCCTTATATTTCAGCGGGAGGAAAATTGTAAGTAGGTCTTATTTTCAGAGGATGTCTTACTTTCAGGGAAACGCAGTAAATACTTTGATAAACTCTGAACAGGGTTATTGTTTTTTTTGTATTGGAAATAGCTGACTCTTGTTTCCTTACCACAGAGAGTCCCACAAGGATTCCTGTTCCCTACAAATGAGTCATGTTCTTTTTCGATTGATTTGCAAGTCAAACTCAAGGTTCCCTTTTAAAGTGGCAGTGAGAGCATGCCCTTGGCCCTTTGATACTGGGTGACAGCGAGAGCGCATGGAAGGAGGACATGAAGCTACATGGGAACCAGCAGCGTTGCTGACATTGGAAGGGTAGGTGCTGGCACTTCTATCATTTCAACGGTAACGGTCCAATGTTCCTGCAGCCTCGTGTCTGCCAGGTGACAGTGTGGAAACAGGCTCAGGCAGACATGCATTTCTCTGAGCAAACTTTCTAAGCTCCGATCTCTGTGGAGAATTCCTCACCATTTCGCCACCTCACTGCCATGAGGGAGAAAGTGGCAGCGTTTTCTTTTCTTGGAGAATATTCAAAGCATCCTCCTCGCTAAACATCTCCCAGCCCTCACATACCTTCTGTTCTTGCAAATGCTGATGGGTCCTCTGAAATGGCCGTCACATAGAGGGAGAAGGGGCATTCGGGCTGATCCCCGAAGGCAGTTAAGACTACGGTCAAGGGCACTGAATGGAAACCTGACCGCACTGTGGGCCCCACGTGATGAAAGGCCCATTGGTGAGCAACCCAGGACCCCTGGGCTCTCGGGAGAGCTGTCCAGGACCCTGTCCCTCCCAGCTTGCTGCTGTGTCCTCTCTAGGGTGTGGCTTTCATTCTCGGGATTGTAAGGCGACTGCTCCATCTCACAACCTTCTGTCTGCATCCCAGTGAAGAAGGACGCAGGGCAAAGAGCAAAGGGAAAGACCCACTGAGTTCAGTCTATTTCCAAATGTTCGCTGAGGTCCCTTCCAGCAACTTCCTCTCGCACTCATAGCTCCCAAACTCTGTGTCCCACAAACTCAGGGGCCTAACAGGACGCCTTGAATTTCTGAGGAAAGGGCTACCTATCAGACAGCCAGTGAGCTACTGTCTTGAGCAAATTCGGTTTCAACAGTTGACCTTGCTACAGGGAAATGACACATCTTTGAAAAGCTGGGATTTTGACAATGGCTATTGTAAGAAAGAAAAGAAGAAAGTGCTATTTGAAAATCAATGAGGAACAGAAAATGAGGGGCCCAGGGCCCAGATTCTAAGATTTGGAAAGTCATGCCGCATTCAGGGCAAGAACCTTCATTAACACGAAAATTTGGTTGGTCAAAATAGAATAAAGGTAGTTTTTCTTTTAACTCATATATATGTTACTTTTCCAAATAGAACACAGATAGTCATTCCATTGATTAAATTACAAGGATCTACAATTTAACAGAAGTTGTAGGTACTTCTTTGGCTTGAGAGCCCCATGAGAAAGGGACAAAGGCACTGAGAGCTCAGTTACTAAGGAGGCTTGGGAGCCTGGGCCTCAGACCATCAGCCCTCACCAGCTGCACAGGAATCCGGGAAGATTTACCTTTTGTTCAACACACACCAGCGTTCTATCAGTAAAGCAAAGGGGAAGAATGACAATTGGGCAGGCAGGGAGCGGCTTCTCTCCCACAGACAGATCAAGAATGTCCATGCTGTTTCTACTTCCTTTTGTAACACTCTCAAGTCCGAGCAAAGCACAATGTAAGAATTGGAGAAATATGATAAAGGACCAGTGCATGCTCATGCTCATTTCCATTTTATCGTTGTATTACAGAGTCCCCATTCCCCCCGCCCAGCCCCACCCCACCAGGCCTTCCCCACACTATTGCCGTGCACATATGCTTAGATGCTCTCTGATCTCTTCCCACTCTCCCGCCAATGATCATGCTTACTGATCACAGACTTGGATAGCATCTTCGTGGATTCTGTAAACCTCACATCACCTTCAAAGTGTTATATATTAGCTCATCCTATATAACAAAGGGCTAATATGCAAATCAACTGGATAGCAGAATGACCAATTGCTATGACATGCACTGATCACCAGGGGGCAGATGCTCAACACAGGGGGAGCACCACTCAGCCAGAAGTGTGGGGGGAGCCTCTCCCTACCTCTGCTGCAGTGCTAGGGATGTCTGACTGACAGCTTAAGCCCGCTCTGGCTTCAGGCCTAAGCCCGCTCTGGCTTCAGGCCTAAGCCATCAGTCAGACATCCCCTGAGGGCTCCCAGACTGCGAGAGAGTACAGGCCAAGCTGAGGGACGCCCCCCCTCCAGTGCACAGATTTCATGCACTGGTCCTCTAGTATGCTATAAATTGTGAAGCTTCTTTTGTAATGTCTTAATAGCACCAAGTACAGGGATGTCAACATCATTTTCATTATAAAAAGAACTCTTTAATTTAATGGTCTGACATATTATCTAAAAATATATTCTATTCATGACATCCATTCATCTCAAGGTAAAACCTATATTTTGGCAGCTTTTCTCTGCTTTAAGTGAGCTATTACTTTAACCACAGGCATATGCAAGACAGCCTGATTTTTTCTTAATGTCTGCTAAATTTACTTATGATAGACACACTCTTTTGCTAGAAGTAAAACAGATATCATGTGAGGTTATTAATTCCCGTTACCAACATACAAGATTATTAATTGAGTGGAATTCCTCTGCCCATGTGCTTCAATTTCTTTTTTCCCAATGGAGCATGACTGACCGGCATGCCCACCTGGTGGATGAATTTTCCAGGGCCTGTGAGCTTGAAAGTGGTTTTTCACCCCATGTTTCCTCTCTAAGAGCTCGGGGAGGGAGGGTGGAGGGAAGAGGGAAGCAGCGGGTATTAGCAAGACCGTGAGAGGCAGCGTGGAACTGAGCACAAGTTACTGGCTTTTCCTTCTTCTTTCTCACATTCCAGGCACAACAGTGACACCTGCTGGCCAGCTGGAACACTGACGCGGGGCCCACTGCTGGAACAGCGGGGCCCACTCCTTCCTGTGCACTCCATGCCCTCTGCACCAAGGCACCGCGTGAAAGGTTCCTGCATCAGAAGCAGGTCACCTTGGATACATGCAGTCATCGAATATCAGCGTCCGTGTCTAAAACAAAGCGTAATGGAAGAGCAGGCACTTACTTCTTCACAACTAATTCAAGACCCGGGTTAAACGCCAAGTTAACTGACACGAGAAGTTCACTGGACACCATGAGCGAGCCAGGTGTTCAGCATCTGCGACGGAAATGTCACTTCCTCGGAAGTTCCCTGACCGTGCAAGAAAGGGCAACAGCCCACAAATGGCATTTTCAGGCGCGGAGAGAGAGGTGGGACTGAGCAGGAAGGACCTAGTGTTGATGAACGCCCTTCCTCTCCGACTTTCCACCAGGGCCCCGAGCATAAGCCAGGTGCACCCCTTAGGGCAGCCTCCCATCTCATCACCCACCTCGCCCAGTGCCCAGGGCAGGCGGCCCAGAGCAGCGCGGGGTCTACGCAGGCTCTGCGGTGACGACCTCAGGACCCACAATCCCGCCCTCCGGGACTGAGCCTGGCACCGGTAGCTGTAGCTAGTCTATTTCTACTCTACCCCTCTCCCCCAGGCAAGAGGCTAAGGGGGACAGCATGACTTTCAAGGTGATTTTCTTGTACCTCCCTCCCTAGAAAAGATGAAAAGTCCCACATACACGTGTCATCATCATTTTCATCAACACCAGGAAATTCCAAGAAGAGACTAAAGCAAATTTAACCTGGTATCAGCAATTCTTCTTAAAGTAGAGGTGTAAGACAGTAAGAGACGCTGAATGACCATTGTTCCTCCAGTCATGAGTGCAGCACAGAAATGAGTATTGTAAGTTCTAGTCATACATATTCAAAAGAGCATTTAATGTTACGAAGAGGAAAAATGTGTCGCTCAGGGTGATTTAAAGTGGATTAAGTACTAATGAAGCAGATAGACGTATTATGAAAATTATACTAATGATGTTTATCCTCTCATCTGAATTAGCTATCCTATCTCTTCATAATAACAACTCTTTACAACCTTATTGTGTGAGTCACAATAGATATTTGTAAAGAACAGACCATGAACATTTTTAATAGAAAATATTTTTTTAAATATAGGTAAGATTCTTCTTTGCATTTAGAAATTAAGACTTTTATGATAGCTAAAGTTGCAAATCAAATCTGACCAAAGAAACAAGCTATACATAATGTGTATTGGTTCCTTAAATGGTACATAAACCATTACAATTAATAGAAATTTAGTATTATAGTCAGAATTATATACTGGATATATTTCTGAATTCATAAAAAAGTATTATTCTCAAAAATGGGCGAGATAAACAATTGATTCATTTCCTTACCTGATCTATAAAATCTGATAGTTGTTTCTGGTATTGTTACTGCTTTATTACTCAGATTTCTAATATTATTTTCATAATTGTTCTCAAGGTAAAGAAATATCTACTATATACATTTTTCATATAGAAAATGGGAAATGACCTTTAAGTATACAGCAGTAAAATGAACTAACTATAAAGGGGTGGGTCATTATCTAATTGACAAGGAAATCTACTTACTTTCAAGTAAGAAATAAATAAAATGTAATAAAGGTTTTTTCTTTAGATATACCATGTGCAGCCGAGTAGCAGATTTACTCAGGAAGAAGGGATGGAGAGGATGTCAATATCCATCTTGTGGTTAAGTGTGGAAGGAGTAAACATTTAAGGCAAAGGGAAGAGGGTCAGGAGAAGGTATACAAAAAGCGCTCACTCTCTGCGCCCTCAGGAGGGCCATTGTGAACATGGCTTCCTCTGAGATTTAAATATTGAGAGAGACCCTGCAGATGCATAAATATTTACCTTGTGGCTAATTGGAAACCGATTATAAGTTATTTTTTAATATTGATATTTCAAATACTATATTTAATGTCTGATTGGGGCTAACTAATGACAATAAATGGACTCTTCGCCAAAAAAACAAAACACGTTTTTTAATTTATACGGAGAGAAATCCAAGGACCATGTGTAGGAATGGACAGTAAGGGTGTGAGACGACGGTGGAAGGAACCGAAGGTTGCTCAGGCTGAAATTACTGACCGAGGCCCCCCCAGCAGAGATTCCGCGTGTAATGTTACATCTTGGGGCGTCAGGAAGGGCCCCAATGGTGTGGCTGGTTGATGGGCTGAAATATGTGAGAAAGTCAGACTTACTTTGCTTTAATGTAAAGGAAGGGACTCGAATGCTTATGGAGACTGAGGTGCAGACTGGGTTTCTGTCACTGACGACCTGTTCTGCCACCGGGATGGTCAGGAAGACATCTCCCACGGCGTAGGAATACCTGCGTGGGCCCCTGGCTTCCTGGAGGGGCTCTGCGATGGCTCTCGGCGGTGAGCCAGGCCTCACAGTGGGAACTCGTCTCTGGACTGAGGAATCTGAATGCAACGGGAAGCACGGGTCCTGGGGCAGCAGGAGCCACATGGAGGCTCGAAGCTAACCAGCCGTGGGAGGTGGGCGTGGTGACCGTGGGGACAGCAGAGTCAAAGCCCAAGCAATGACAGTGTGCAGACACGTGGTTTTGGCCAATTGATCATTATGTTCCTGGATGTGAGATAGGTCGGAATCCCACCAAACTCTTACTTGATCTGCATAAGCAGGAAAGTTCTAGGTCAAGTGAACCGACGGCTAACTTAAATCATAAAGACAGAGATGAAGTCCCCTCAGCCAATTCCACGATGTAAGCCGGTTTACACGCCAGGATTCCTTGAGCGAAGACGAGGCCAGGTTCCCTGAGTGCCCAAAATCTATAGTGTCTGTTTTTTGCCCAGTCTTCCCCAAAGGCGACCTACAACTTTCCATCAGAGGAACTGTGCATCAGGGAAAGGACACAACCAGACCCTCCAGGGCCACGGGCACGGGCTCTGGCCTGACACTACCTCCAGGAGACCCAACATCACTGTGGCCACCAGTCAGAGAGGGGCTTAGGAGGTCAGTGATCAACGAGTTCCAGCTCGCCTCCATCTCACAGTGGACTCTGTGGGTCCCCGACCCCATCCTGCGGTTATTCTCCCAGTTCCAGGGTACATAGTTAAAACAGACATACTCAACAGACTGAGGAATCTGGGAGGGAAGGCGGGAAAGGCTGTGTGGGTGGGAAGCGATCAATCAAAGAACTCATATGCACATATGCATAACTCACGGACACAGACAACAGGGTGGTGAAGGCCTGGGATGGGGGCGCTGGGGACAGGCTAGAAAGGGCCAATGGGGGAAAAGGGAGGACATATGTAATACTTTCAACATAAAGATTTTTTTAATAAAAATAAAATAAATATATTCAAGGTGCCAGAATCCTCACATGCTAGCCTATCGATTTTTTTTTCTTCAAGGTACACATTTCGCTCTGTTTTATAGTTCCTTCAATGATATTACTTCTAGGGTCTTTATCATGCTTAGCATTATACGTCATAGAAGTTAATGCATGGCTAATAGTGGAACGGCATTTACCACAATCCCATGAGAATCTTTATCACATGCATTGCCAACAAGCAGTCATTCTCAACTGCAATAAAGCCAACCATGCAAGTCAAAATCGTAACGTTTATATATTTCTTGCTCTTACGTGTCATCTTCTTGTTGCTGGGCCTGTCCCAAAAGCTACCAGGACGTTTCTGAACCCTACGTCACTCAGAACCCTCGGGGTTCTGATGGCCTCCCCCGAGTCAAGCCTGGGAAGGGGGCTACTGAGATGAACAAGACCGTGCCTTTGCCTCCCGTCTCTCTCTGTCCAGCAGGGGACGGGAAACATAACAAGGTGAACAGCAGAGTGCTGAGCGCAGGGAGGGCCGCGGAAACAAGTGAAAGGAGCAGACGCTGGGGGAGGGATGGACCAGGACCCGCCCTGAGCACAGGCTGGCGCTGAGCCACGAGGATGGAGGAACTGCAGACTGAGCCCAGGCGAGGAGCAGGAGACGTGGGGATGGAGAAAGGGCCACAGAGAGGGAGGCAGGGAGGGGCAGAGGGAGCACAAAGGTGAGGCAGGGGCTGGCGAAGAGTCTGCAGGCATCAGAGTCCTCAATCCCATAGCCCGCAGAGTTGGCCAATGGCCCGAGGAGTTATGCAAACTTTTAAAACAATCGTAATAAATTCGTTGTAGGCACAGTGGTAAATGCAGCAAAATTAAATACAGCCCATTTGGTGAATTGGTCCCTCAACCACCGAGCTTCTGATGAGCTCACCTGGACCTGAAGATTGGTAAGTTGTAGATCAGTGGTTCTCAACTTTTCTGATGTCGCGACCCTTTCATACAGTTTCTCATGCTGTAAGTGACCCCCAACCATAAAATTATTTTCATTGCTACTTCATCACTGTAATGTTGCTACTGTTATGAATCATAATGTAAATAAATATCTGGCATGCAAGATGATCTTAGGCGACCCCTGTGAAAGGGTCGTTCGACCACCAACAGGGCCGCGACCCACAGGTTGAGAACCGCTATTATAGATGATTGTGTTTTCCAAAGAGGGGGGCAAAAATATCTCCCATCTTGCCCGGCCGGTGTGGCTCAGCGGTTGAGCGCCAACCTATGAACTAGGAGGTCACGGTTGGATTCCCGGTCAGGGCACATGACCAGGCTGTGGACTTGATCCCCAATGTTCACAAATAGTCTAAAACCTTTGTATCTCCACAAGGTTAAGTAAAAACATAAAGTGGGAAGGAACGCATGCTGTGGGGGACCTCTGGACGCGTGCCTTTCTCCTGTCTGTGGAACAGAAGCAGAGCTGGTTTGTGTAACATGTGCTCAGTCCTTACATCGCACAGGTGATGCGATGGAACATCCCCAGCGATGCACAGAGCAGAGAGGCTGGGCCACTGGGCGGAGTCACAGGGGTATCAGGCCAAGGCCAGGCCAGGCTCTGCCTCACGCTCCGCCCGCACAGCCCAGCCCCTTCTCATGGAAGAAAGCTGCCCCTGGTTTTAACATACAGCAAAGCACGGGACAAACACCTCAAGTTCACGTTTAAAACACTGTGTTGATGTATCACTAAAGGAGAAAGCCACTGAGTTCGTCAACATGAGAAATTAACCTGCTGTTCTTCTCGGCCCCTTTCCCACTCAGCTTCCTGAAGACAAACTCTGGAACCGTACTGCCAGCGGCATGCCCATGGGTAGGTGTTTTCTCCAGAATGTTCAATGCTCTTGTGAAATTACTTTTAACTGGATTAATATTCCAGGTAAGTAAATAACACGAAAGGGGCAGAAATGCAAGTGTGAACATGAACTTCTCTGTAGATCGAGATTCTGGAGATCAACAACTTTCGTAGTGAAGTGCTTAACTGTTGCTCTTAAGTCTACCAGACCTGAGGCCCTGAACCTAACTGTCCCTTAGACCACACAAAGTCAATTCAAACACATGGGGGCAGACATTTGCAATGGCTAATCATGAGGTTTGATCATGATTGGTTGGTTATTTTTAGTTTGTGACAAATTTTTTTCACGTACTAGGCAAAGTACCGAAAATTAGGTACAGCGGTCAGTAGGGTTAAAGACCCAACCAAGTGGTGGGAAGTAAAACTGCCTCCAAGCAAAGACTCTCGTGAAAAGAGGATGCTGAGTGTGGGTGCAGTCATGCTGGGGAGGGGCCCGTCACCACGGAGGCGACTTAGACCCACAGGAGAGACCCGGAGAGTCAGCCTTAGCCCACCACTCGCTTCTTGGTGGTGACCTCACCAGCACCCCCTGCTCTAAGGGCTTCTGTGTTGTGTGGTTATAGAAGCGTGCGGACATGTCATGAGGCCTAAGTTCTCACAGTTACTGTGTGCGTTATCAATGTGGTGTGTGATGTTCATCTTCTGTGGGTTCTGGCATTGACCTCGGCATTCGTAACTACAGACCGCTTATTTTTTAAATATAAAATGTCACCTAGCCAGTCTGGCTCAATGTGTAGAGCATTTGCCTTCAGACTGAAGGGTCCCGGGTCTAATTCTGGTCAAGGGCTCGTACCTCGGGTGCAGGCTGAATCCCCAGCCCCTGTCAAGGTTTGTGCGGGAGGCAACCAATGGCGATGTCTCTGTCACATCGATGTTTCTCTCTCCCTGCCCCTCCCCCTCCCTTCCATTCTCTCTAAATATATATATATATATATATATATATATATATATATATATATATATATAACAGAAAACGTCTGATAGGTTCTCAAAATTCATGAAGCCTACTTTCATGGAGCATTTACTTTACACTCCTAATACTCTGAAGAGCCCATCATGCAGAATATGCAGTGATTGGAAACAGAAAAACAAACCAGCTGTTTTTATGCCTCTGACTGGTCCCAGTAGGAACAGCGGGGCCACTGCAGGGACGCGTGTGCCTGTTTAACTGAAATCACCCACTGGAGACACATACGCAGGCCCAGTGTGTGAGGTTATGCACTTTAGCCAAGTATATCAAAAGCGTGTACATATGGGCCCAACGTTTTTGCCAGAATTTGAGATTTCTTTCATTTCTCCACTCCTGGGCCATCGCTATCAATGGCTGATGTTCCCTGGGGCCCAGGAGACCTGGTTCCCACTCCCACTCTGCACCAGGCGCTGCCCCGGCCCACCCACTGCTGCCGCCCCCAGAGGACCATGTGGTTCTGATTTCTACACAACACGCTCCCCAGGGAGCCACGTGGACAGGTTCTAACGACCTGGCATGTGTAGGACAGCCCTGGCTTTACCTACACCTTATCTCGCTGCCCCGAGTACAGAGAGTGTCTTAGCGACGCCGTGTCCTCCTGTTCAGTATATAAAACAGGGTGTGACCCAGGCGTAACTGGGCCTGGGCCTGAGGAAGAAACTAAAAGCAGATGCGCGGTGCTGCCAGTAAGGGAAACGCCGGCGGGACGTGCGTGTTTTTACTGTTAGTATCTCCTGGCTGCAGCCAGAACTTGGGCCTCTTCTCTCCTACTTTATACAGAAACATTCCATATGCTTGTGACTGGAATCGCCCATTAGGATTCTTGGGGGGAAGACGTTAACTGGCTCCTTGCTGCACCCCAATTCGCTTGAAGGAGCGTGATTCTCAGCTGATAAACGAGAAACACTAACCCAGTGGGGATGGCACAGCCTCAGTCACGTGGAGAGCAAGTCCTGAGCTCTCCATCTGCATTTGTCTCGTTCTCCATTCTGCCACTTTCCGAACGAGTCACATCAATAATATGGGGAAGACTCCCCCCTCCCCCCCGCCTTTTATTTTGCTGTGAATTCTCACCTGACGATATTTCCCATTGATTCTTAGGGAGAGTGGACAGGAGGGAGGGAGACACGTCGATTGGTTGCCTCATACACGTGCCCTGGCCAGAGCCAGGCCTTGAGCCTGCAACCGAGCTTCATGTCCTTGACCAGAATTGAACCCAGGACCCTTCAGTCCACTGGCCAATGCTCTCTCCACTGACCCACACTGGCCAGGGCAAACCCCTCCCCCAATTTAATTTCTTTAAGGGAACAGTAAAGTTTCTCTCAAGCCCAAAACTGCCTTTAGTGCAAAATAACCCTCACGCCAGGCAGCACGCCCTGGGGGAGGCCCATGCTGAACCCGTTACAGCCGACATCTGAGAAAGCAACTCAACCTTCCTCCTTCTAGGGGAAACTTAAAACCTCGTTTTAAAAATAACCCCGTTTTAAATAAAGTTCTTGGCTTTCCTCGCAGATGATTAAGATCCTGCATAACGCACCCACGTGAGAAGTACGTCTGCAACGACAAAGAGAAACTAAAGAAAAACAAGTTCCCTCCTTCTGTGTCCGGGGGTCAGCTCGCTCTGAGCAAGGTGGTGGGCGAAAGGCCAACATCCCTTCCCTCCTCCCTCCTTGGGTCCCTGTCCCCCAGCTGGGGGCACCAGCACCGCCACCCCCACGTCCACAGCCTCCACCCGGCAACAAACTCAAACCCTGCAAGGGCCATCTTCGCCCTGCTCTCCTCTCCCGGGATTTCATTTTCAAAAAGTCTCTGCTTACAGAATGCTGGACGCTACGCCTCCCGCATGAAGGCAGGATGGAAACTCACCCAAACACTCAAAACTCAGAAATTCCCGAGTATCCTACGTGGGTGCTTAAACATGAGGAGGGAAGCCAGTCACGCTGCGATGTGCTTCCTGGCAGCAGCGAACTCACTGTGAGGATTATTCACTCCTCCCGCTCCTGCTGGCAACACCTTCCATTCGACACTGCACGCGACCCAGAGGTTTTTGTGGAAAGGCTGCTAAGAGAATCGCCTTCACATGGGGAACGCATGGGCGTCTGCAGCATTGTCCTGAGGGCACGCGGATCTCTTTCCGAGGCTGTATAAATGCAAACAGGCCTTTCCTCCGACTCCCTGAATATCCTAAGGCTGTGATAAACATTAGCACCTTCAAGCAGCTAGTCTCTGTGCTCGCTAAATCATTCTCCAGTTCCAGGACCGTGACACAGTGACTTATCAACAGTAGGCTTTAATAAATAATTTCTGAATGAATAAAGGAATAAAGTTAAGGGCTCTGCCTGAAAAGCAATATGTCCATTAGACTCTTCCCATTTCACAGCTAAAAGGGAGGCTTTGGAGTACAGAGTAAAGAGAAAGCCCTATGGCAAATACAAATTCTCACTCGTAATCACTCGTTAAACTTCATTTATTGAAAATGATTAGGTCCGCCAGAACCGGTTTGGCTCAGCGGATAGAGCGTCGGCCTGAGGATTGAAGGGTTCCTGGTTCGATTCCGGTCAAGGGCATGCACCTTGTTTGCGGGCACAAACCCGGTGGAGAGTGTGCAGGAGGCAGCTGATCGATGTTTCTCTCTCATCGATGTTTCTAACTCTCTATCCCTCTCCCTTCCTCTCTGTAAAAAATCAATAAAATATATTTTTTTTAAAAAGAAAAAGAAAATGATTAGGTCTGATCAAATAAGTGAATCTGCACCTTTCCCCTAGGAACTGACTTCCAGGCCATTTCACAATGGACATTCCCTCTTGCTGAGACCATTCTCTCCCCCTTCTCCCATCCCTCCTCCCCGCTACCCCCCTCCCTACCCTGCACAGAGAATTCTCCACCAGAAAAAGCCTCCGAAAGTCCTTTAAAAACCTCTGCCTCCCGTCCCTGGGGGCGCACGCCTTTGGGGCTCAGCTCCTTGGGCCTCCAGTTGAACGAATACATTTCTATTCCCTTACCACTGTGGCCTCGAGCTTCACCTCCAGGGACCCTAACAGAAACCAACAGACGTGCATCTAGTCCTTTTAGTGTGTTTTAAAGAAACAGATTTTGTGAGAGCTTAAAAATAATTTTTGGTGAAATGTAAAGGTGTTCTTACTGATTCACAGAGGATGGCTTTAGTCAAAAAAGCACTTGCTTGGGGAGTTTTGTTAAAGATTTAAATGTAAGTCGTGAAGCCATAAAATTCCTAGAAGAAACCATAGGCAGCAAAATCTCAAACATCTCTCAGAGCAATATGTTTGCTGATACAGCTCCTAGGGCAAAGGAAATTAAGGAGAAAATAAATCATTGGAACTACATCAAAATAAAGAGCTTCTGCACAGCAAAAGGAACCATCAACAAAGTGAAAAGGGAGACCACTGCATGGGAGAACATATTTGCCAACGATTCATCTGATAAGGGTTAATTTCCAAAATATATGAAGAACTTACACGATTCAATACCAGAAAGACAAACAATCCAATTTAAAAAATGGGCAAGGGACCTAAATAGACACTTCTCCAAAGAGGACAAACAGAAGGCCAAGAGACACATGAAAGCATGCTCAAAGTCACTAATCATTCGAGAGATGCAAATCAAAACGACAATGAGGTACCATCTCACATCTGTCAGAATGGCTGCCATCAGCTAATCAACAAACAAGTGCTGGAGAGAATGCGGAGAAAAAGGAACCCTCATGCACTGCTGGTGGGAATGCAGACCGATGCTGCTACCATGGAGAACAGTATGGAATTTCCTCAAAAAGTTAAGTATGGAACTGCCATTTGACCCAGTGATCCCACTGCTAGAAATATATCCCAAGAAAACTGAAGCACCAATCAGAAAGGACATATGCACCCATGTTCACAGCAGTGTTATTCACAGAGGCCCAGTGCACAAAATGCATGCACTTGGGGGAGGGAGGCCCTCAGCCTGGGTTGCAAGAGTGCACAGGCCAGGCCAAGGGACCCCACCAGTGCACAATTGAGCCCAGGGAGGGATGCAGGAGGTTGGCCAGCCGGGGAGGGACCGCAGGAGGACTTCAGGGCGTGTCCAGCCCATCTCGCTCAGTCCCGATCGGCCAAACCCCAGCAGCAAGCTAACCTATCGGTTGGAGTGTCTGTCCCTGGTGGTCAGTGCACATCAGAGCAAGCAGTTGAGCAGCCTTAGCGTATCATTAGCATATTACGCTTTGATTGGTTGAATGGCCAACAAGACGACTGGACACTTAGCATATTAGGCTTTCATTATATAGGATAGCTAAGCTCTGGGAACAGCCCAAGTGCCCAACACTGAACAATCGGATAAAAAGCACTTGCTAGGGGAATTTTATCTACTGCACCTAATAAATTATGGTTAAATATATCACCTTAAGTCCCACTGAAAATAACTTAAACTTTGAGGGGAAGTCTAACAGCATGTGACATACATTATAAGGGTGAACAGAAATCTAAAAAATTTCATTGTGTAATTTGTCATCATGTGAAAAGGAAGAGAACTCCCCAGCCTCCCAAGTCACCAGCATGTCCTTCAGGAGACTCGCCTGTATAAACGCCTTCTCTGACTCTCTGCGATGCCAGGAAACCCTGTTAGAAGTTTCCGGAGCCCCAGCCAGTTTTGCGCCCCAGAAGGCCTTTCCTGGGGCCTCAGAGACCCTTCAGGAAGGTGAGCACCAGGAAGGAGGGTGTGCTGTCTCCTGTCTCGGCGTGAGTTTAGTGAAGGTGCACGACTCCCTGTTGTAACTGCTGCTTGTCAAGAAGATAAATGAAGTTGCCTTTTTCCTTGGATCAGAACAATTAATGTGTATGTAATAAATCACAGCTTCAAAGCCATATAAAAGGACTAGGATTTCTTTGTGTATTTGCCATCTCCTTGGATTTGTCTCTGATGCACATCACGGAGTGATTTAATGATTTTTACAATCATCAGACTGTCTCGTTCTTTTCTACACTTTGTGGAGAGGATTCACTGGATTGGCAGGAGTTTTGCCTTTAATTCTATTTCCCCAACAGGATTCGTGTGGAGCTGAGGAGAAAGAAAAGGCTGTATCGAAACAAGAGCCAGAAGGCTGAGTAAACTGTCATTCTTCAAGGCTTCACCCAACAGCCCCATGTCTACGGAATCATTCCTTATTTAGCACACAAACATGCAGTCACATACTCCACCTTATACATAACTTTCTCCTTAAATATTGATTTCAGAGAGGAAGGGAGAGATAGAAACAACAACGATGAGAGAGAATCATGGATCGGCTGCCTCCTGCACACACCACCCCCCTGGGGATCAAGCCTGCAATCCGGGCCTGTGCCCTGACTGGGAATCGAACCGTGACCTCCTGGATCATAGGTCAGTGCTCAACCACTGAGCCAGGGCAGCTGGGCTCAAGAAGAATGTTCTTGGTTGTAGATAGCACAGATACATATTACAGGTTACCGCACCTATATGTATACTTGTATCTGCAAATAATTACATATTTTCATAAACATATTGAAGTGGACCGGAGTACGCCACCTCCACATATGCCTCTTTGGCGTAAGGGCTGTTTTGAGCTTGAGGCGATGAAGGCAAAGCTCTCAAAGCAGAGACTGAGCTCCCTTTTGTAAGGGGAACTGGCACAAGGGGAAGTTCCATTTGTAAAGCTGTCTCCCTCTCCTGGGCCAGGAAAGAGGACAATTCTTAATTTAATGTAATTTAAACTCTTCATTTAAATCTCAACCTAAGAGCAAGTGTTTAACCTGCTGAAGTTATCTGGTAATTGCAGAGTACTTAATAAATGTTGTGGCACGGAGCAAAGGCACAGAGAGGAAGCAGTTAGTTAGCCAGAGGGGAGTTTGTGCACCAGCGCTGCTCTCTTGCTGTAAGCAGAGACAGCGAGTGGACCGAGCAGACTGAACAGGAGGAGGGTTTTTACTAAGATCCTGCTGCTCTTCTCAGGGGCACACAGACTGGCCACACGATGTGAAATCATCACAGCCACGTGAGGAGGAAGCAGGGTGTGGTGTTCGCTATTTCCTAAAGGGTTTGATATGCACATTTTGGTTTGCTTGTTCATGTGTTGGCCACTGAGCACTGTATTTGATGAGGAAATTTTGAGAAATGCTGCAGTCGATTATTTAATATCTTATTTAATGTTTTATTTAATATTTTAATACCTCAGCAGAGCAAAAATAAGAGGAAAAAAACTAGAGAAAGAAACCTCTGATAATATCCTCACTCATCTTATGGGAAGAATTCAAGGGCAACAGAAAAATCTTGCCAAGATCCATCAAGGTACCTTTTCATGCTGTTCTCTGACCCCTGGAGCACTGACCCTTTTTTCTTCTGTGAATGTAACAATTCTCTAAGCCTCCGTCCCCACAGATTAACTCAGATGTAAGGCAACCATCTTCTTCTTTCACAGCTTCCTCAGGGCAAAGCCTCTAACTACTTCTTCCTGGTCCCGTACGTGTTCCTGTATCTCAAGCTGTTTTCTCTGTTCACTGCCCACGTAACAGAGGGTCTGTTACTTTCTTATCGGAGGATTCACTGCCCAGCACACATGGGTGGAGATAACTGCGCCCACGATGACTGATGTGAAGGCCACTGGAGGTCAAAGGGTCCCTCAGCAACGAATACAAGAACAGCGGGGCCCACAGCGTCCGGCCATGAGACCCCCACACTTGGTCATGATCACTCTCCAGGTGCAGGTATGCAGCCAGACAATGACATTCCCCAACTCCAGCGTCTCAAACATTCAGCCTCAATGGGCAGAACGAACGGGTCCAAGCAGCCTGCAGAGTCAATGATGAAGGCAGGTGACCTGCCGCTTCACCCGGACTCTAAAGACACGGAGTAGGACAACAGAGGCCTTGGGGAGGAGAAGGGGTGCTTCGTAGGGTCCCCAGAGGAGGAACGCAGAGGCCCAAGTGGTAAGGATTTTAAATCCATCAGGTCATCTGGAGGCCGGGGGGCCTGAGCCCCACAATGGCGCCTGCCTTCAGGGATGGGGAGCCAGAGGCTGTAAAGGCCTCTGGGCGGGTCTGGGTCCTGGGAAGGTCCCGAGGGGAGAGCGAATGGTCTGAGCGAAAGGGAACGTGGCTGTGAAGTGGCCTAAGGTCAGTTCCCAGGGGAGGGGATGTCGATTCCATTACTTTATCGGACCTCACAACCTTCCTGAGAAAGAGGGAGAGCAGGGAGAACGCTCTGAAAGCAGTGTTCTGTATCAGCACCAATAAAACAGAAACAGTAAATAATGGCAGTGATGATGACGACGATGATGATGATGACGATGAAGATGACGATGAAGATGATGATGATGATGATGATGACGATGAAGATGATGATGATGACGATGATGATGATGATGACGATGACGATGATGATGATGACGATGATGATGATGACGACGATGAAGATGATGATGATGACGATGATGATGATGACGATGAAGACGATGACGATGAAGACAACGACGATGACAACGATGACGATGACACAGCAGGGAGGTAAATAGGGGAAATCATCCCAGTTCACAAAGCCTTTTGCCACCAGAGACGTGTGGAGAAGCAACAGAGAGCAGGGCCTCTCGCACAGGCTTCTCCCGAGAGCCACAAACTCTACCAGCGACCGAAAAGCTCCTCAGCTCAGAGAGTCACTGTCATAAACTTTAGTCTCAAAATAAAACACGCGAGTCTATGCTATTTTTCCAGCCAGTAAATTTATTGTGGGCCTAATTAAAGTTATTAAACATTTTAGGGCTTCATGAATTATTAAGGCCACATCTATGTGTATATTATTGCCTAAAACTAAATCATTACAAAGTCTATGCCTGCGCACGATAGATTAAACGTGATTAATGGCTCTCTTCGTTGACTATTATCATTTGCTCTAATTGAATTACTTGAAGAATATGGCTCAGGAATGTGCTGTTATTAAATATCTACAGACAGTACAAGTAAAACATGCTGAGGAAACGATGTTTTTGACCTTCAAGAACTCAGTTTCATTACTTAAACAACCCAATTTATGATCAGCAACGCAGACCAGCCCCTCAGCGTCAGACTCCCATGCGTGCCTTCTGTTCCACACCGGGGACACGTCCAGGCCATTTCTTCAGGCTGCTCTATATTGTGACGTATCAAATGTCTATTTGTAAAATCTGACTTTTGGATGCTATTTATACCTATTATAGCTTTTCTCAAAATGACATACTTTCACAACTAGAACATTACTATTACTTTTTTTTTTAATCCTCATCCAAGAGTATTTTTCCCATTGATTTTTTTTTAAGTTTAACTTTATTGTTGAAAGTATTACAGATTCCCCCCCCCCTTTTTTTGTACTACATATTTATCACTATTTATTTGAGGTGGAATTGGCAGCTTTCATTTAATTTAGTTTAAATTTTATAAAAACCTTTTAAATTAATTAAAGAACATTCTTCACAGTATAAAATGATGTAGTCTCTATATCATAAAAGCCTGTATGTCCTGTACCTGCTTCCAATTCTCTGTTCTTCCCTTATTTTCTTAAATACTATCCTTGCATAGCTTTTTAGTTCCTCTGTCCCACTGCTTCTCTTTCCTTCTTCTCCCTCCCCCTCTCTGTCCACCCTCAGCCCACCAGGCAGCCTCCACAGCACATCACTTTGCTGGCAAGCTCCCCAGCTCCTCGAACCTGCCACCGGTCACAAACACTTCCTCCCAACATTCCCAGGAAGCACAGGAAGCCGGTGGACGTGGAAAGCCTGGAGTCTAGACTTAGGGCGTAGCTCTGCAGTGGGTAACCTCATCGGGCGCTGGAAATTCATCTCTGCAGAGTTAGAGGGAGAGCTGACATGGCCGTGCTTTTACTCAAGACTTAACTAAGGGGAAATAGTATCTGTGAAATCTTGGTTTAATTAATGTAAAATAGGAACAACGTGACACATAAATATTAACCATATGAATAATAAGTATTCTATATAATAAAAGGCTAATATGCAAATCGACCAAACAGCAGAATAACTGGTCGCTATGATGCACACTGACCATCAGGGGGCAGACGCTCAATGCAGGAGCTGCCCCCTAGTGGTCAGTGCACTCCCACAGGGGGAGCTCCACTCAGCCACAAGCTGGGCTCATGGCTGGCGAGCGCAGCGGCGGTGATGGAGGCTTCTCCTGCCTCTGCGGCAGCGCTAAGGATGTGCGGACATCCCCCAAGGGCTCCTGGGTTGCAAGAGGGTGCAGGCCGGGCTGAGGGACCCCCCGAGTGCACGAAGTTTGTGCACCAGGCCTCTAGTATGCATATAATTAACGTCAGACTAATGTGCCTGCTTCAAGTGACTATAATACCAATCTTGCTTCCACGTGGTTCACAACGTCTGATCCGCCAGAACTAAACAATTAGAAGAAATTCTAGTGAGAATGCCTGGCTCCTGTCCTCCTCCCACCACTAGTTCACTTGCCACCTCAGGTTAACACTCAACATCTCTGCCCTCAAGTCCCTCGCTTAGTAAACGAGGAACTGGGGTTATGAGATCCAGAAAGCCTGCCCTGCCCATGAAGTCAATAGACTAGTTCTTTCTTGCTTCTCATTTGCAAGGATGAGACAACGACAGGGTGTGCTGCACAGCATTTCATTACATAATCACCGATCTGTACGCCCTTGCTTGAAGCTGTTGGGCAGGTGGTGGCAGTTCAGTGCCTCTGCTTTTAGAATAACCGCAGGAGGAAACAAACCTTCGAGATCAGTTCCTCCCTCAAACTCTACCTGCTTCCTTGGGTTCACTACGCACACCCCAATGAAAAGCAGTAGTACCTGTGAGTGAACACCTCTTTGTTTTATTGCTAATTTCTATCAAAATATCCTATATAGAGCCCTAGCCGGTGTGGCTCAGTGGATAGTAACCTGTGGACTGAAGGGTCCCAGGTCTGATTCCAGTCAAGGACATGTACCTTGGTTGTGGGCACATACCCATTGGGGAGTGTACAGGAGGCAGCTAATCAGTGTTTCTCTCTCATCGATGTTTCTAACTCTATCCCTCTCCCGTCCTCTCTGTAAAAAAATCAGTAAAACATATTTAAAAACATATATATCCTATATAGTAAGAGAGGGATATGCTAATTAGCCATTATGCAAGGCATAACGACCAAGCGTGTCACGACCAGATCATGGATCAACTGGAGGGTGAGCCAGTGAAGTACAAGCAGGCTGTGGAGAGCTACAGGAGTGGGCAGGGCAGCAAACTATGAGAGGAGGAGCAGGGATTGGGACGGGGAAGCTACAGGAGGGCAGGGAACCAGGTAGAGAGCTATTGGAGGGTGGCAGCGACCTACTGGCTACAAGCAGACGGCAGAGAGCTACATGAGGGGGCAGGGTAGCAAGCAAGCTGGAGGCGTAGAGCTACAGGAGAGGGCAGGGCAACAAGCTATAGGGGTGCGGCGGGGAGGGGGAGCTTCAGGAGGGTGGGGCGCTATAGGAGGGCGGCAGCAGGTGGAGAGCTACAGGAGGGTGGGGCAGTGGGCAGAGAGCTACAGGAGGCCGGCAGCGACCTACTGGTGCACGGATTCGTGCGCAGGGCTACTAGTATACAATAAATGCAAAAGAGTGGCAAAGTGAAGAGCTATTTGACAGTCAGCCTTCTGTCAGAAATCATTCGCGCCAATTAACTCGAATGCTGAGGTGTTCCGTTTACCTTAAAGCACTCATTTTCCAGTCCCGGAGGGTTAGAATTTCAGGAAACAGTACCTGTGTTCTACGAAGCTCAAGTGTATGTGTTTCCAAGTCTCCCTAGGAAATGTGGTAACATTTTGCTTAAAATAACCATTCATTTGTTCAACGTTGAATGATCGTCTGTGACTGTGTCAAGAGTTAATGACACCTCTGTGAATAAAATAAATCCCTGCCCTCTGAAAGCATATGGTTCCGTAAAAGTATTCAGATCTTTACACTTCAATTTGATCACAGAGATGGTCACAGGGCAGAAAGCTAAGCGCTGGAAATGAAGGAATTATTCCCCAAGAATTGACTAGCACAGTTGCCTGGCCTGGAGTTGAAGCATAACAAGCATTTCTGAGTAGTAATGAGTTTATTCGGGAGCTGAGAGCTTAAAGGATATGAACAGACAAGCTAGGAAAGGACATGCTAAATTAAGAAAACAATTTTGCAAAAAAAAAAAAAAAAAAAGGTTTATCATTGTCCCCTGAGGAATGTGATCGTTTTAGTGACACAGACGAGGCCGAAAAAGTAGGCAAAGTCTGGCCACGGTGGCCTCGTATGTCAAGACAAGACGTTTGCTTTTTAGCCTGGCGAGTATGGGGATAACATCTGCATTTTAGAAAAATGAGTCCAGGAGACTATTCAGAGGGAAAAGATAGGGGCAGGTAAACACGAGCATATTATAGGACGAGGGCCTGAAATGCAGCCCTTTCAGGAAAAGAGAGAGCGGCATACTGAGAACAATGTAGGGGGTAATAATTAATCGGCTGCAGAAGGTAAGAAAGAGGGAAGTGTCTAGAAAGTTCCCAGGGCACTGGCTTGGAAAAGTCAGTTCACGGCAACACCATTTACTGGGAATTTCTTAAAAATACAACAAAACCAGGAAAAATATCACACACTATGCTTTGGACATACCGAGTTTCACATGTTTATATAATATGTAGGCGTAAACATTCCGCTCGTAGGAAAGAAACGGATATCAAACTAGAGAGGACACATTCTGCTCAATATAAAAACCGGGAAACATCCTTTTCAAATAGCGACTGGCATTGTAGGCAGTGAAGAGATCACCTAGGAGTCATGTAAAAGAAGGGGGCAGAGAGGAGACTCAGGAAAGATCAACATACAAAAGAGGGGGAAGCCACTGAAAGAGCAGGGTACGGTGAGGGCAAACAGGAAGGAGAGCTTAAAGAAACTGTCACGTATTGATCACATTGTCACGCACTCATCGGAAATGCAAAAGGAAGACGGTGCACTTTCCAGCTCTGACGGTAGAGGACTGAAACCAGTCAAGGCGCTGACAGCTGGTCATCAACAAAAAGTTAAACAGGAACAAAGAGGAGTAATTTGTCCACCACGGACCCCACAGAGAAAACGTGGCACATGGCTGAGCTCACACAGCATATAAGCTCACAAACCACACAAGAGGCTCAGGGCTGAGCAAGGTGCAGCCACTGCCACCCAGTGGGGCACAATCGTGCCCCGTTATTCCCGCCACACAGACAGGCACAATGCAGGGAGACCAACTGTCCATCTCCTCCCCCTCCAGCTGCGGATGCACTTCCCACGCTCCTGCCAGAGCAGATCTTTAAAGCTGGGCCCCTTTACCTTCTTACTGAATGCAAAGGATTTTATGGTTGTCCACTCTCTCCAGAAGCCCAACATCACAGCCAGATGTTCCAGGCTATTCACGATATTTTCCTAAGTATGTCTTGGTCGTTATCACGCTCACAGCTATTCCGTCCAACGACATTCATCTCAGCTGCCTGTGGACGCCCCAGTCTCCACCCTGAGTCTCCCCCCGGCCTTCATTACCTGCCCTGCTCCTGCTCCCTTTCCCAGGTGCTCTGGGCTTCGGCCTTTCGAAACACCCCTCCTCCTAGCACTGCTCCTCAGGCCTCGATTCCCTGTCAGCTGCCTCTCCTTTAGACAACCATTACTATCCTGTACATAGAAACTCACACAGGAAACCTGTATGTTCATACTGACCAATGTCACCCCACACATTTAATTTTTTTTAAATCAAATTTAAAAATAATGACCATTACTATCTTTAAATTCTTTATATGCCATAAAAAAATAAAATCTCTGCAGCTCTGAGCTCAACAGTTTGATGTAACAGGGAAGCTGGATGAATCCTCTCATTAGAATAATAATACTCCTGGTATTTACATAAATTCATTCCAAGCACATTTTTCGTGACATGGCTTGTATTCTGTTTGTTATTAAAAGAAGAACAAAAATCAATTTTACATCCTGTAAGTGCCGGAGGGAAGCACAGGTCCCGGGTGCCAGAGCTGGTGCCAGCAGCTGGGGGAAGGCAGGCTTACTCTTGCATGAACCTTGTGCATCAGGCCTCTAGTCTATATGTATATAAAAGGCTAATACGAAAAGTGTCCCCTTGGGTGTTCAACTGGGAGAGCAGTTCGATCGCTCACTATGACATGCGTTGACCAACAGGGGGCAGCGCAGAACATGGCAGGTGACCAGCAGTGGTGGCGGGGTGCTGAGGGAGTGAGGGAAGGAAGAGATAGGGAGGCGGGGAACCTGATCAGCCCTGATCGCTGGCCAGGCCTAAGGACCCCACCCGTGCATGAATATCATGCACCAGGCCTCTCGTGTGCACATATTGTAGTGTTTTACAGTAACGCATGAAAAGAATGCTGTTCCCCCAAGTGTCTCGTGTTCAACAGTTTAATCAGCCATTCCAGACTGCTTCCGCTCTAGTCTGAAGTGTGTGATCCCTAATTAAAATTCATGGTCCTCATCTCCCCTCAGACCATTAATGTCATACTAAACATTTGATTAATTACTCTATAAAAGCATACTTTCCTATTAGCTCTCAGCACTTGGCAGGAGTAAAATATTTCCACCCATAGCTATTTGACATGTAAACATTACAGATCTAAAATAGATAAATTCCCAAAGGCATTCTTATTCCTATAAAATTTACTTTGGCCCTGGAACAATTTTCAACCCTTTGCAAAAATATTATCTTGCTTGCTTTCTTCACCACATGGACGGTTTTGAAGGGGAGTATGTTTGCAACATGCTGCTTGCAGGCTATCCGAGTGACCATGGTAAGAAACTCAGAGTGTGGATGTGGAGCTTGGAAGTGAGAGTGGCGACGATTTAAATGTACGAATCACTCCCAATGAAGAGATCGTTGGGCTCGTCAAAGCCGTACGATAGTGGGACAATCAGTGTGGAAGAACTTGTGAAAACTGATGGGAAGAGAGAATTGTCAGATACGATTTGCGGAAGGGAAGAAGAGAGACAACACGTAAAAGAACATGGTAAAGCCTGGCCAGTATGGCTCAGTGGTTGAGCATCGACCTGTGAACCAGGAGGTCACAGTTCAATTCCTGGTCAAGGTACATGCCCAGATTGTGTGCTCGATCCCCAGTAGGGAGAGTGTGCAGGAGGCAGCTGATCAATGATCCTCTCATCATGGATGTTTCTGTCTCTTTCTGCCTCTCTTTTCCTCCTCTCTGAAATCAATGAAGCAGGAGGGAGGTAACAAAAAATTAAAAGCAGGACTACCACATGGCCCAGCAACCTCACGCCCGTGCAGACATCCAAAGAGATGGAAATGAGGACCTTGTAGAGGCGCCTGCACGCCCACGCTCACTGCAGCGTCATTGACAGCAACCAGGACATGGAAGCACCTGGGCACGTCCATCCACGAGTGAGCGGGTGCGCAGCATGGGAGATGCAGCGCTCACAATGCAGTGTTTGGTCTTAAGAAAGAAGCACACATCCTGCCATCTGCAACGACACGGATAAACCTAGAGTACACTGTGATAACGAGCCAGACGCACAAAGACAAACACTACATGAGCGACTTACTTAAGGCACCTAAAGTAGTCAAACTCACAAAAACCTGGGGCAGACTGACAGTTGCCAGGGGCTGGGAGTGGGGGACACAGGGAGGTGTTAGCCAAAGGGAGCCGAGTTTCGGGGTATGGGATGCGTGAGAGCTGGGGATGTGCAGAGCACAGTATCTATGGCCAATATGCTGTCTTGTAAACTTAAAATTTGCTAAGAGGGTGGGTCATATTTTCATATCTTACAAATAAGTACATAAATGGACAACACACTGCACCCAGAGCCTTGGTGAGTGAGCTAGATATATACGGTGACATGCTCTCATGTCCTCCTTGGGTTTAGAATAAACCAGTAAATTGGCAAAATATGACCATCTGGGCAACTTTGGTATCTCCCAAGCCATGCTTTACACCCGCCTTCCTGTGTCCACAGGGCTTCGAGTCTCATCACAGGTCCCGAAGAAATGAGTGAGAGCAGAACTCAGTTTTCAGGATGGTCAGCATTTTTCAGAAAGAGGGTTCCTTCAGGCGCTCAGGGAGGTTTGGCGTACAGGGGAGCCCCATCTCCTGACGAGGAGGCCCAGCAGAACCTGGAGAGCTCTAACCTGCCATCACCCACGGCTGAGCGAGCATCCCTACAAACACAGTCCCAGCCTCAGAAGGAAGCGGTGATGGCGCTGAGCAGACAACAATTCAGCACAGGTTGTAATAAGCAGTTATTTATTAAACAATTTTCAAACACAAAGGAAATCTTATATTTTCCCCAAGTTTCCCCCATTTCAACCTGTGCCTAGGTCCAATTTCATTTATGGGTGTGAGTCAAATTAGGACTTTGTCCTGTTTGTTAGAATACAAACCTATGAAGTTTAATAAGATGTCTGTTCATTATTTTTAAATATATTTTTATTGATTTCAGAGAGGAAGGGAGAGGGAGAGATAGAAACATCAATGAGAGAGAATCATTGATCAGCTGCCTCTTGCATGGTCCCTACTGGGGATCAAAACCCCAACTCAGGCCTGTGCCTTTGACCAGAATTGAATCCAGGCCCTTCAGTCCACAGACCAGCGCTCTATCCACTGAGCTAAACTGGCTAGAACTGTGTTCATTTAAATGAACCAATGAGATGGCCAACTTGATGGAATTTTAAAGAGAAGGCAAAAGAACAGAGAAGAAATGAGCTTAGTCTCTGAAGACCTTAATATCACAAAGAACAAGGGGAGAAAGGAGACAAACAAGATATTGAGGGAAACTAACTACAGATTGCCTAAAGGGGAAGGAGGGGCTGGGTAAAGTGAGGAGGAAACTGGATAAAGTGTTTGGTTTCCATGGAAATGCACATGAAATAAAGTGTCCTTATTACATTGTCACAATAAAATTATTAGTTTAAAAATAGGTCATTTTAAAGAGAAATGGATATTTCATTTTATTTTATACTTAAGTTTTTAATTATTGAAACACAAAAATAAGCAAATTTACTATGATACTTGTGCTAGAAAGATCACTCTGTCTTTAGAAGTCAAATCTGAAATTCTATTTTGCTCCTTTTGATGACTGGTAGGATTTTCCCCCTCATGTTTTATTTAGAAAAATTTCCAATAGTGGGATTGTTTCCAGGGCTCCCTCCTGCCAAGAGAAAGTAAACACGATTGCTTTTTCTACATAAAGTCGTTTTCCAACTGTTAATCGGTAAATTCAGTCATCGGACAGGTGACCGCACAACTGGGAAGGCTGACTCGCTCCAGGTGTTTACCGGGAGCGCGAAGAACCTGCTGCAGATGGCACAGCCACACATCAGCCACAGGAGAGGCCTACTGCCTCCCATGGGTTCTTCTCGGAGACCCAGGAGAGAGAGAGGCACGTGTGATCCGCACTGAAAACACTGCGGCCCAGCAGCCTGCCGCCATGAGGACACGCTCTGGGTCAGCGACAAGGGAGAGGGTGGAGGTGAAGGCTGAGCCTGTGGACCAGAGGAGACGCAGACAGCCCTCCCGGCTGCCCATGAGGGCTGCTCTGGTGAAGGGCCTTTCCAGCCCCTGGCCCAGGACTGAAGTCCCTGCAGGGCGTGACAGGTACCCTGGGGGGAATAATGATGGGGAGACAGTGCCAGGGAGAGCCCCCTAGGACTGTGTCGGCCCCTTCGTGGTTAAGTTCTGCTTTCACCTGTTACGATTCTCTCCAGGATAACACGTCGGTGCTGATATTCCCAGCTGGTCTCTTGGTGAGGACTGTGAGGAATCGTGAGCAACATCTACTCAGCTGTTTTGTATGTTTCATCTTGTGAATATTTATTATTTTCCCCTATTAACCCATAATCCTGCCATCACATGGTTCCCGTGCTGATCAAAACCCATACCCGGGGGTCCGGTATTAGAAACAGTCTCTAAGCACAATCAGTAGTCAATTACGGCTTTAACACAAGAGAACACGAAAACCAGAGGAGCAAGCAAGAAATACGTAAGACAAAATGTGTTAGTCCGAGTCACTCCCAGGGAAGGCTCATTACCTCCCGGCGCCCTGATGGACATCTGACCGAATAAATTTCATCACTGAACATCTCTCTTCTGAACTAAAACATTACATTGGTTGAAAACGGTACATTAACAAAAGCCTTTCTAGACCTTTCCCTTCTAAAGGGAAGGCTTTCTGAGCAGAGAGCTCCACATGGCAAGAATGTGACCTGGAAGCCACAGACTCACCTGCCCCCTCTCTGCCCACATTGCCCAGAACATGCTCTACTCCAAGCGCCAGGGAGGGCGGTCAGGGGAACTAACTAACCAACCAACCAACCTGGGGGTCACCCCAGAGAGGAGGCAGGTTTCACTAACTAACCTGGGGGTGGGGAGGGTGCGCCTCAGAGAGGAGGCGGGTTTTGGGCACCGGGTTTCCCAGAAGCGCAGGGCATGGCTTCCGGAGAACCATGCAATGACCTCGTTCATACAGTGGTTTGATGGTTTGAGAGAGAGTTTAAGAGATGAAGGTCAATAAGGAATCTGAGCAAATTCGTCCACCATCCCTGTCAGAGTCCCCTGACACAACAGGAATACATGGCAACATACGACACTGCCAACATAGAATAGCACTAACCACCACCGATACTAGTAGGACCAGCAAACAAATGGCCCCACCATTGGTGACACCCCAGGGGGTCCTGGCCACGCTCTCCAACCCAACGACTGCCTGTCCTCCACGTGTGATCAGATCTGAAGACGAGGGTTTGAAGTCAGAGAAAATGGCAGCATTGCTGGGTCGTCATGAAACGGTGGCCCATGCCGGAGAGCACAGGCTGCGAGCTGACACCAAAACGGTCATGCGGACTGAGAGTGTCCTGGAGCCTCCGTCTCCTGCTCCCTCCCTCAGTGCCATGAAGCTGACACGTGTCCAGGAGGAGCCGCGGTGGCACGCGCGCCTCGTCTGAGGCCCAGCACGGCCTTGGGGTCACCTCTCCATGCCCGTCTCCTCTGAGTAGTGGGAATCACAGGAGGGATATATATATATCACATATACATACACACACACATATATATGTATACTTTTGCTAGAGGGGGCAGGAGTGGGGAAAGGCTGTCACTCAGCCCAGCCTGCACCCTCTCCAACCTGGGACATCCCTCTCACTATCTGGGACTGATGACTCCTAACCACTAAACCTGACAGCCTGCTAGCCCCCTAACCGCTCCCCTGCCGGCCTGATTGACACCTAACTGCTCCCCTGCCAGTCCAATCATCCCCAAGCATGGACAGCCATCTTGTGATGCAAGGGCATGAGGGTCAATTTGCATATTACCTCTTTATTCTATGAGGACTGATTTCAGAGAGGAAGGGGAAGGGAGAGATAGAAACATCAATGAGAGAGAACCATGGATTGATAGGCCTCCTACACATCCCACCCTGGGGATTGAGCTTGTAACTCAGCATGTGCCCTGACTGGGAATCAATCTGTGGCCTCTTATTTCATAGGTCGACACTAAACCACTGAGCCACACAGGCTGGGCCACAGTAGTACCTTCTTTAAAGGCTGACCTGGAGATGAATAAGTAACAAATATATGCATTAATTGCTCATTTTTTTAAATGCTTTCATCTGGAAAGATTATAAGAAAATCAAACATAACTTGGGCGAGTAAAGTATATTTGATATTTGTTATTTTGTAAATATGCCCTGCTTTAAAATTACATTTTTAGCTTGGTGTTTTAAAGAATTCTCAAGAATTAAAAAATCTCTTTGCTGTTAATATCAAGGTTTCTTTGCATGTTCCTAGTTCTTTTTATGATAATGTTTGAAATTACTCTTTTTTAACAAATAGTACTCTTGTACTCCATGATCTATCTCTTCTTCATTTCTTAATTCTGAAAAATCCTGAACACTGAGTAAGGAAAGTGTCTGTATGGGTGTTGAGCACAGAGAGATGCTATCAAATTCCTCATCATTTAATCGATACCTTCACTTGCAATGTGGTGAGGACAGGAAAGACTGTCTTCAGCACTAGCTGACGAAAAGGAGTTATAAGCTCTAAGATGCGACTGTGTAAACCATGAAATGCTGATAAATTACCTGATGCTGACTTAATGGTAATAAATATTAGTCAATTTGTGTTTAGAAGAAAAGGAAAGGAAGTTCCTTACTCACCCACCCACCCCCACCTTCCCTTTGAAATGCTGTGAGTCTGTTCCATGCTTCTCTGTCTCTGGATCTATTTTGTTCACCAGTTTATTTTGTTCTCTAGATTCCACATATGTGTGAGATCATGGGACACCTGTCTTTCTCTGACTGGCTTATTTCACTCAGCATAATACTCTCCATGCTGTCTCAAAGGGTAAGCAAACCTTCTTTGTACATATGGCTGCATAGTATTCCATGGTGTAAATGTACCACAACTCTTTCACCCACTCATCTACTGGTGGGCACTTGGGCTGTTTCCAGACCTACAAGTTCAAGAAGATTGAAATCACATCCAGTATCTTCTTGAATCACAATGGCATGAAACTAGAAATCAACTACAACAAAAACACTCAAAAACACTCAAACAGAAATGCGTAGTTAGTGCACATTGCCATTGTTCAGATTATAGCATCTAACTCCAAAAATAACTGTTTGTGTTTTCATGGTTACAATTCACTTGGTTCACAAGAAAAATTAAGTGAACTTGAAATATGTGCTTTCAGAGTGACTACGTCAATGGTTTGTTAGAATATGTCCCTCAGATAAGTACCAGGCGTTTCATGAGTCTTGGCACCAGAGGATTCAGTGTTTGTGCTTTGATAGGTGACGGCCAAGCACATCGACGTGGGAGCCTAAGGGGATAAGCCCACCAAGCACTGCCCTTGAGTATTCCCACCCGACCAACCCTGAGAGATGTCATTCTCCAATAAAAGATAGCGCCCTAACCGGGTTGGCTCAGTAGATAGAGCATCAGCCTGCGGACTCAAGGGTCCCAGGTTTGATTCCGGTCAAGGGCATGTACCTTGGTTGGGGGCACATCCCCGGTAGTGGGTGTGTAGGAGGCAGCTGATCGATGTTTCTCTCCCATCGATGTTTCTAAGTCTCTATTCCTCTCCCTTCCTCTCTGTTAAAAATCAATAAAATATATATATATTTTTTAATTTATCTTTATTGTTCAGATTATTACAGTTGTTCCTCTTTTTTCCCTCATAGCTCCCCTCCTCCCATTTCCCACCCTAACTTCTGTCCTTGCCCCCCCACTGTCCTCATCCATAGGTGTACAATTATTGTCCATTCTCTTCATGCACCCCCAACACCCTTAACCCCCAAAAATTGTCCATCCACTCCATTCTATGCCTCTGATTCTATTCTATTCACCAGTTTATTCTGTTCATCAGATTTTTTATTCACTTGATTCTTAGATTCACTCGTTGATATATATTTGTTGTCCATAATTTTTACTTTCCTTTTTCTTCTTCCTCATTCTCAAAGGATACCTTTCAGCATTTCATATAATACTGGTTGGGTGGTGATGAACTCTTTTAGCT
>PVJC01012063.1:0-40347 GCA_004026665.1 Murina feae | reverse complement strand
TCTTTCCCACTCCCCGTCCCACCACCTTGCTTTCCCACTTCCTGGTGCCCTGCAAGGGGCCTGGGAAGCCCACCAAGCAGGCCACTGACCCCCTGCTCCCTCTTTCCCGCTTCCCGATGCCCCTCCAAGGGCCTGGGAAGCCCACCAAGCAGGCCGCCGGCCCCTTGCCACCTCTTACCCGCTTCCCGGTGCCCTCCAACCCTGCCGCCTCTTTCCCACTCATGGGTCCTGGGTCCTGCGCTGTCCCGCCCTGCAGCCGCTCTGTGCACTCAGGAGGTCCCTCAGCCTGGCCTGTGCCCTCTCTCAGTCTGGGACCCCTCGGGGGATGTCCACCTGCTGGTGTGCCTGACCAGCCTGGGTGAGGGGCTTTAAGGCTGCCCACAGCTCCCATTGACCCAACGTCCCAGCAAGGCCGGCTGGATGCAGGTTTCTGTGATTTATCTCCTATAATTGATACTGTTCCTTGAAGGCCTGGGGTTATCTCCTATAATTGATACACTGTTCCTTTAAGGCGGCCTTCTAACTACTAATGAAGCCTCCTCTGCTTCACCTCACAACGTCTATAATGAAACAATTGTTACTTTTACTGGTTAGGCCCTGGCTGCTGTGTCCTTCAGCTTCCGAGGATTCTATGATTGTTATATTGTTTCAAATGTTTCAAATCTGTGTTTCGCTAGAGCCAGTTTAAGTGGAGAGGCCGCAGCTTCACTTTCTCTCCTGCCGCAATGGAAAGGGCTGTTTACTCAGGTCCGGGAGTGGCGGCCGCCATGTTGGCTGGGCTAATTTGCATACAGCCGCTCTGATTGGCTGGTGGGTGTGGCTTACCCTGTCTCGGAGAAACGGTTAATTTTAATATTTAACTTTTATTAGTTTAGATATCTTTACTGATATCAGAGAGGAAAGGAGAGGGGGAGAAAGAGATAAAAACATCAATGATGAAAGAGAATCATTGATCAGCTGCCTCCTGCATGACCCCACTGGGGATAGAACCCACAACCTGGGGATGTGCTCTGACAGAAATTGAACCTAGGACACTTCAGTCTCCAGGCCAAACTGGCTAGGGCTTTTTTGGTCTTTTGTATTTAGTATTTGGGTGTTTGCATATGTTTCTACTTAAAAGATAAGCAAGCAAAGAAGAAGACCTTTAGAATTAAAGCAAGCAAGCCCTTGTGCACTGCTGGAGGGGGAGGGAGTGCCAGGTTCAAGGAAAAGGTGATTCCAGTAATGCCAAGAGTTTGGAGGGTGGCCTTTCAGATTCTCACCTAAAGATGGGCATAAATTTGCCCTTTTATTTGGACGTCCTTAAAATTGTGTTGTACAAAAGAGTACTGTGCTCACTAGAAATAAAATGAATGCAAGAAAAATGTAGAGTCAGAGTCTTGTCTAGTTCAAAATTTCATTCTAAGGTATATCACACACTACAGTAAAACTGTGTGATTAAGACAAAAAGCCCTGACCTCTGTGAGAAATTCAATAACCATTTTGACATTGTTTTGTCATCTGAAAAGCAGTATTATTGATAGTTTGTAGAGTTACATGAGAGCCGAGTGACATATTTGCAGAATCTGTGCATTCTCTAAACTAATATATGTGTAGGTTACTACTTTGCAGTTCCCAGCGGTTAAGAAGTATACAGTGATGGAATAGCCAAGTCTCTGATTTCATTTTCATCTGATAATTTGAGATTATAGCCTTGAAGAAAGTTATAAAGTACAGGAACTGGCATTTGTTTGGTTAGTACAGATAACCTAAAATTAACAAGGGAATCTTTCTAATAAGACACTGGGTATTTCTGTTCCTAAGAAAATGCATTTGGGAAACCATATTTAAATGAGAACTCGCTGAAAACTGCTTCTTGCAACTAGCCAACTTTTCCTGGTTGAATGATTTTTTAGAATCACATTAAAGCCTATTCATTATTTTGATATTGAAGGCCAACTTCTCACAGACTCATCCACCCAGGGAGTCTATACCATCAGCTATGAAAGCCAGGGGGACTTGGAGCTCTGAGATTTGCTGAGAATTGAAGTAATTATCTCTGGCAAAACATGAGTGTGAACACCATCTGTCTGTTCAGGGAGAGAGAGGATAATGAACAATGCTGAGTGAAGATGCAACTCTGGGACAGGAGAGCAACTGAGCCACCTGCTTCTGCTATGTGGTTCTTCAGACACACAGACACAGACAGACCCACACTCTCGCTTTTAAAAATATATTTTCATTGATTTCAGAGAAGAATGTAGAGGAAGAGATAGATAGAAACATCAGTGATGAGAGAGAAGCATTGATTGGCTGCTTCCTGCATGCCTCACACTAGGGAAGGAGCCCACCACCTGGGCCTGTGCCCTGACTGGGAATCAAACTGGGACCTCCTGGTTCACAGGTCAACATTAAAGTACTGAGCCATGCCGGCTGAGCCAGACACACATTCTCACACATGCAAACAGATACACACACATGCACACACACACACCTATTCACATACTTCAGAGTGTTCAACACAAAATTATCAAAATTGTCCTGTGTGTTTCTGTTTGTGCATTTGTTCTCATAATTTGATTCAATAAAATCAGTTACTGTGATTCCAGACTCAATAAATGAAACCTGTTCATTTTCACGAAGAGATTTAAATATCACAATTTTACATATAAATGTATTTTACATGAGAAAAATCAAGCTCTTAAAATATTTTCACTTGTATGCTCTGAAACAGGGACCACACGTTTCTTCTCCCTCTGCCAGATGCATAATATATAAATATGTGAGCTTCAGAAAAGATCAAAGGACAGCTTCCCCTCCCCCACATCCTGTTCATAGTAAGACATCAATGTACATTTCTTATTGGGGCTACTCATGCTAATAAAGAGCAGGGAACACAAAAATCACTCAAAGCAATAAATAGCCAATTCAAAAGCAATTTACATTTAGGTTTGAAATATACTAAACAACACTCAATGCATTTCTTAGTAACATGCTATGACTATCTATGACAGTAGGAAGATACCAAGGAATACTGGACCTCATAGGACCTGTGGTCTTGTCATGCAGACACATTCCACTCCCAAACAAGCCATGGACCAGCAAAACTCTGCACCTTTGCTCGGCTGCTCCTACAGCTGAAAATGCCATTCCCCTTAGCAGTACATTATCAATCATCCATTAATGAGTTAAAAAGTGGAGATGATGCAAACAAGGAAAGAAAAAATACATCTTAAGCATAAGACGAAATGTTTAATTCCACTCATAGCAAAGAAAATTCTAGATAAAATTGCACTAAGATACAATTTCTAATTTACTAATTTGACAAAAAAATTTTTTAAAGTTTGATAAGAACTATGTTTAGACTGCAAGAAAAAGGACATTTTCCTATAGAACTGGCAGTTGTATAAAAAATGTAAAACAATTGGAGATGGCTATTTTGAAACATCTAGTAAAAATACTGTCATTTTTTGACCCAGAAATTTCACTTCCAAAAAATGTATCCTACATATATATCAGTACATGGGGAAAACAATATATGTACAAAGTTATTTAATACATTGTAACTGCAAAAGAGTATAAACCCAGATGCCCATTAGCAGGGAATTGGTGCATTCACCAACGATCTGAAATATATTATGGTGCATACATACAGTGCAATATGATGCAACTGAAAAAAGCCTAAGGCAGCTCTGTGTATACTGATGTAAATATCCACATGATACATTGTTATGTTAGGTACAGACAGCATAGATTACATCTGCAAAAGGAGGGAATATATATTTGTATTTGCTGATGCAAACATGAAGAAAACCTCTGAGAAGATATACAGGAAGCCAACAATTATGGTGACTTGTTGCTTCCTTCTAATTTGGTAAAGGGGAAAACTGGGTAGATGTGGAATGTGTTGGGAGGAAGATAATATATTTTTATATTTTCTGACTTGTAAAACATGTTAATGTATTATCTAATGAAAATTAAGCAAATACATTTTCGAATACGGAAGTTGACTTGTCTTTTGGGGGGCTAACTCCCAACTCTAGAAATTGCTGCCTAATGTGATATTCTGAGCCTTCATCTGAGCTCATTGGAAAAAGCTGTCCTGGTCAATTGATGGTACCCACACTGGTGGGGGAGCAGAGGGGAGGGAGGTGGGAGTAGAAGGGATGAGAGTAGAAGGGGTGGGGAGGGGAAATAGCATTTGCTTTAATAATATGAACTTTTAAGCTAAAACAGCTCTTGAAATAATAAATAAACTTATTATCATTTGTTTTTCCTTTTAGTTGAGCAAAAACAATGACCTGTTTGTTAAGGCAAAATGGTATTATTAAATTATAGCACTCTGTGATCTGAGAAAAAAGTATCCAACAGTTCAGTCAATTCATAGTTGTAATGACAAGACCAATAGAACTGCTGAGCTTTGGATTCCCATTTTATCACAACCATGGAGACCTGCTGTCCTGTTGCAAATCACTTAAAGCATCTGAGTTTTTAGTCTTTGTCCTGAAAATCGGAGGCATCCATATTTGTCTTGCTCCCTTACAGGATGTTGTCACATTCCAAGTGGCCATGGGCTGGGAGAACACCGTAACCCAGGCGTCATCTCCCAAACCAGCAGTGCCAGGGATGTACCGGCCTGGACCTCCCTGTCGGTGCCTTCCTCGCTTCCCTCAGGACCCCCAGTGTGGCCATCAGAAACTCTCAGTGCCAAGGCAGACTCAGTCCCAACAAAAGGAAAAGCTCCTAGCTTCCTGCTCTTTCCGACAATGGTCAGCTTCCTGTTGGTCTCCAGAGGATGATGACAAAACGATGGGCTCATGCCTTTCAGAAGTACATCTACAATAACTGCCATGATGAAGAGCTCAGAGCCCATCTAAGATGAAAGAATAATTACTCCCCAGAAGGCATTGTCGTACACTTAGCACACCTGGACTCATCGGCCACGTGTCTCTGGGTCTCGGGGGTGGTGCTTAAATCGGCCTTGGTCTTTTCAGCAGACACTATTCATAAAGCAGGAGCAGCCTCGCCACAGCCTTTAAAACAAACCTCCAAACACCCAGGACCAGGCACGTGAGATTCTCTCCACCTTGTTGGTAGGACTTCTCAAACATCACAACATGGTCTTGGAGACTTCAACATGGACAAAACATAGAGAGAGGTGTAGCCTTATCTCCTGATACACACAATAAAACAGGATTAGTTCCAGAGAGGTTCAAGGCCATGGGCAAGATTTAACAGCGTCCTGACATACAAAACTACACCCTTAACCCGTAAACACGAAAGGGAGTAGGAATGACTAGATCCTAGCCAAGGAGAGTTAGCAAGAATTTATTCTTGGTTTTGGAATCCATTTCACAAATGCATTATATAGATATACATATACTGTATATTAAATAAAATGAATCCTTCGCATGTTCTTCAAAGGAACCAGTGTGCTTAGAGAGAATGGATGGTTGGTCTCGGGCCCCACCTGCAGACCCTGGCATCCTTCCTACCTCGAAGATGAATTCCATGCTTCCTCTGGCTTCACAGGCCTTGGGCACAGAGAAAGGCAGTGCCCACTGCTCCTCTCAGTGAAATCTCAGCCTTGAAGGATGAGGGAACGCAATCACGTAGCCTGCGTTCTGAAAAGGCCGGTGAAGGTCAGAAGCTTACCAGTGATGCTTCCATACTGGGAAAGTTTTGCCATCATGAGGAAAAAAAAGTTTCTTCATTTTAGCATTATGGCCTCCTCCGATGATGGGGTCACTGGGTGCACCATTTTGATGTTCAGATTAAAAGGTCTTGATGCTTTTGTGATTGGCTGAATAATCCTTTGCCACACAGACCCATTGTCCCACTTGAGCTCACCATAAATGAAGAATAAGCTCCTTCCATGAGCTCCTTAATTTCCGCAAAGGCTGGAAAACTCCCTGGCAACCTGGTCCTGCTTTGCATCCATGCAGGGGGATTTGCACAGCCAGGCCCCACCCCCATCCCATCCCCTGCACACAAAAAGGCTTCTATTTTTTCAGGGATTACATGGAGGGCAGAGAAAAGAGCAGCCGAAACACGTGACTCAGGGAGTAGTGTGAATAGCTGGGCCCAGGCTGGGTGCTGAACTGAGGCTGTGACTAATTCATTGCATGGGTTTCCTTTCCTACAGCTTTGAAGGAGCTGCTTGCACTTCACCCATCGAAATCACACTAATGCTACCTCTCCTTCAATGCTCACAGTGCTGTGCACCCAAGGAACTCAAAAGCACGTTGACTCATTAGAAATAAAATAATAAAATAAAATAAAATAAAATAAATAAAATAAAATAAAATAAAGTGAGATAAAATAATAAAATAGATACTCAGAGAAATCCTCATCCCTAAAGCCCATTGCCTCAACTCAAAGTTTTGGATAAGGCATTTTTAAGAATATCATTTCATTCTAGCCTTTAGAGCAGCTGGCATACTAATGCTTTGGCTCTGTACTCAGCCAACCCTGTTGGCCCAGTTCATCCATGTGGGGAGTGGGAGGGCACAGCCCAAATCTCTCTGCCCCCAGCTTGGGGTCTTAGAGCCCACCACTGTCTCTCCAGGCCTCCTCGCTGAGCACAGAAGTCCTGAGCAGAATACGAAGCCCAGTCTGGTTTCTTGCCAATCGATCTGATCAGAGCCAATTCCTGCCTCTGTTCCCGGAGGTGCGGTGCAGCTGGAGAGATGAAACCCTAAGAGGATTAGATGTGCAGTGAGGAGAGATGCCGAAAACAAAGGGCCGGAGCTGAAGGGAGGAAAATGGCACAGGGAGCCACACAGTCAGAAGGCTGCACGTTTTTGTACTTTATCTCACCTCCCATTCTAGTGGCAAATTAGGAAAGTGAAGATGCTGAGTTATAACAATCACCAGAATCTGCTAACCCCTTTGGCTCACATATGTGGTAACTAGAAAAAAAAAAAAAAAACAGTTTGCAAACACGCCAGGCTTCAAAAGTACCTTAAGATACAATTTTATTTATAGGGACCATCAATTTTCAAATTTGCATTGCGATGGCTTGAAATAAAACTAAACTTTAAAATATCGCATCCACGTTGCAATTAGAAATAGAATCCGTTCAACAAAGACTGCTTGCATTGCGGATTAGTGGTCATTGCGTACCATCTCCTAGCTCAAAAAACAAATTTTAATTACAAAATGATTTTATCATTTACGAAAGAAAAATAAACGCAGAAGCTGAAGGTGATCGAATTTGTGTTGCGGTATTCATAACACGTACTTCTCAAGTGTGCTATTTCCTTCTAGGCTTCACTTCTGTAAACACTCTCATCTGTCATTTTTGTGACTATACTTTTGATCAAAATGCAACTTTCAGCCGTGCAATAGGAGCGGGGCATGGCATTATTTGTTAAGCAGGAGACTTGAGTAAAACTTGACACCATGGTGGTGGAACGTCGCAAACACTCCTGGTCACTTGACTCATTTCAACCTCATCCCGTGGTTTGAATGTGGATTCTGGAAATGAGAGCCCGGACCTAGAGTCCTGGTCACATGGGAAGAAGGGCTGGAGGGCCCCCCGGGCTCTCAGATGGCTCAGTTCTCTTGACAGCCGCCTGCATCTGGAAAACATTAAATAGCCTCATCCTTTCTGTGGATCCATTATGTTCTCTCAAATTCATTGTCAATTATCAACTGATGGTGAGGAATGTTTTAAATCAAAACGAAGAGGAAATAATTAACGATGAAGAAAGGGATCTGAAATGAAAGCTGGGTTCTGGTGCTGGTGACAAGGAGACAAGTGCTGTGTGTTTTCTTAAATGCAATGGCTTTTAGAGGACTTTTTAAATCAGCAGAAGATAAGAAATTTGGCTCAATCGTACGTGAGAAGAAGCGAGGTCTAAGCTGATGCATGTTTGAGATGGCCCCCGGAAAGTCTGTCGCATAGCCACAGAGCCTGGTTTTTGGCATATTGTTATCTACAAAGGGAAAATTTAAACAAGAATACTCTTTCTGAGAGAGACCCTCCCCCAAAGCAGTCTGGGCTCTCCAGGAAAATATTTCCCATAGACACTGCCTATGGCACCCAACTGCCTTACAAGCCATTGATCTAAGGGCTGAGACCCCATCGTAGAGGGCCTGACCTCGGCTCCACCCACCAACCTGGGATGGCGATGGACCTCCACAAAAGAGCTATTCCTCCTGCGAATCCACTCTGGTTTCTGAAAACCTTAGAGACCGGGGCCCAGAGTGCACAGTCCTGCATTGGGCAGTAAGGCTGGGTCTTGTGCTGGGAGGATGGCCCCTGCCCCAACATCAGCCTGCAGAAGCAGAAGGTGCATCACCTGGAAGGTGCAAGCCCTGAGATTTCCCACCCTCTGCCTGCATGCACAGACAGGTGTGGCGTAATCACGACTGGGCGCTGGGGGTGGGGAGAGGAAGTCAGCCTGTTCCCCTCTTCAACTGGCCAGAAGGGCAAGACAAAAGTGCTTCCATCTCTCATGCCAAGAAATAAATTGAAAGAGAGAGCACATGCTTGCGAGAGCCCTGAGTTCATTATCAAGCGGTCTTTCTTCTCCAGCCAGCTTTCAGAGAACCATCTGTTGATGTGTCCAGGAAATGCTGGCTGGGAGCTGACAAAGGAGCCCAGAGGTACTGGCCGTCTGGCACCTGTGTAAATGTCCGTCACAGCTAGAGTGACCGACCCCATAATCACCTCGACCTCGTTCAAGCACAAGTTCCCTGTCAACCTGAGCCTGGTTTTAGCTGTATGTCTGCTCCTCCCCATCCCCGGGAGGAAGCCGGCTGAACCGCTCCGCTCAGTGCAGCCCCCCAACCCCGTCGTGGGAGCTTCTCCTCCTCCCCTGAGGTGGGGGGACACCCCACTCAGTCCTGACATCAAGACCTTTACTTGGAGACACCCCAGCTGGGTGTTTTCTTCTGACGCGTCAGCACTTTCAGCCAGCTTGCGCAGGAGCCTGGAATCCATTGTTTGTAAAGTAAATTCAGAGTCCAGGTTTACACACTCAGAGGAAAGGTTGTTTTTCAAGCACATTTGAACTCCTGTGGTTCTCAAATACTCTCTTTTCAACATTCCCACCTGCCCTCCCTCACCTTCCTGCCCGCTCCGTCAAGGGTGATGTCACATGTCATTTTCAACACATGTGAGAAGAAATTGATATGTGCTGAACTGATGCATGAAAACACTTTCAGTAAGTCAATCAATTAGCAGGCAGATATAAGTGCTCAGAAAAACACACAACAGTGTGACCTTCCGAGTGTTAGCTTTCCTGAAATCCAAAGTCAAAACTCTGTTTTATGGATAACAACTTATATTAGGAGAAAGTGTATTCTACCATGCAGATTGATCTTTAGAGTTCAGAGTTTCTTAATGCTGTTTAAATAAGTACACAAAGAAATAAATTTGAAAAGTAAAAAGATCACCCCTCCAGTGCACACTAACAATATCACTAACAAAGGCAATGCGAATTTAAGCAACTCCAAAGGATCATTACGATCATTATAAACCTAACTGAAAACCTAAGACTGATAAATCCTAGTGCAATCAGTAGGATTTGAGTAACCATTCAATTTTTGGTGGCAATGTTAACTTTTTCAATATTTCTGATGCTATATATATTAAGAGTAAGCTCACCATTCAGATTAGCCATTATCATTCCAAACAACCACCCCCCAGAAATAACAATAAGAAAAAACTTAAATGACTTGTACAAAATGAAAGGAAAATTCAAATCAACTCAAACACCATCCAAATTATTTGAATGAAGGTAATGTACTAGAGCTTTCAAAAGAATGAGAGAATGAAGGTTCAAGTGTGAGGACATGGTTATATGATGGTGTGTACAAGTGAGAGAACTGAAGCAGGGGAGATGTCTGTTTTCCAAAGAAGCTGTGCCGACCCCACCCGCCCCAACAAGCTGTTAGAACAATGCTTATTCCTCCAGTGCCCCAGGTGGGAAGGACTCATCTCCCAGGAGGAGAGTCTAGGCCAGCGGTCGCCAACCTTCTGAACCTCACGGACCGCCAATGGTCCGCGGACCCCTGGTTGGCGACCGCCGCAGGCAGTGCCAGGCAGGGGTTAAGAGCACGGACTTGGGAGTCAGCATCTGGGCTCCACTTGCTGGCTGTGTGATCATGAGCAACAATCTTTGAGCTTCCATTTTTCTCATCTGTAAAATAGCAAGCATAATAGTGCCTACCTCCTACTGTCCTGTTAGTATTTAATATCTGTGAAGCTCCTAAAAATTTCCAAGCATCTATTACACCCTTGCTAAATAATGTTCATGTCATAAATAAGCAATATTAAGGTAAACAAAATGGACTTTTCCAAGTCTCCTCTCGCTGGCTGGGAACTTTGGGCAGCTTCTAGGAGCTGAACGTGGCCGGCAATAAACAGAGCCTCAAAGCAGGGACCTCAGTTCTACAACTGCAAAGAACTGGCTTCCACCATCAGATGAATGAGCTTGGAAACTCCAAATGAGAATGATGGCACAGCTAGTACCCTGAACTGCAGACTTGAGAGACCCTGAGCAGGGGGACCAAGAAGCCATGCTCGTCTACAGAAGTGAGCTAATAAGTGGGTTTTCTTTGAAGTCATTACCTTGTCCTGATTTGTTGTACTGCAATAGATCACTCATACACAGGGCAAAGGGGTCTCCGCCTCCTAAACAGATATAGCCTCTGAGTTCCCAAGAGGGTGAAAATAGACTGTTCATCCTCTTCACGTCTCATCTGTCAGTACAGCAAGTGGGGAAATGAATGGCACTGGCCTCCTAGGGACATTATGAGTGTTATTAAGGACAAAAATATAAAGTGCTCACGGGTCTGGAACACAGGCAGTGTGTAATGAATATTACCATTCATTAGTAGCAGAAGTACTATGAACAAGGTGGTTTGGCCCGCTGGTGCATTGCTGAAATGTGGTCACAATGGCCATTCTAAGAGCATCTGCAAAGTGGAGCAGAACCTCTTCCAGAGTGGGACATGTCAGTCTCCCTTTGTCCTAGAGCCCGTGGGCAATAGCTTGTCTCGGCCACTCATCTTCCTCGGGTCTCTGTGAGCCTCTGAGAACTGTATAACGTCTGAGCTGAGAAAGCGCTTCAAGGCCAGGGGCAGCCCTCAGGCCTCAGGGTGGAGGTGAAGAAGCCTGGAACAGAGGACAGAAGTATCCCTTGTCTCAGTTCTCCAGCTGTTACTGAAATGTAGATTAAACAAGCAACTGATGGAGACCAGGAAGGATCTGGGTGACGACCAAGGGCAAAGAGAATCCAGCTTTCCAGTCAGTGAATCCCTTCTTCTCCCACTGTTCACCCATCTGAACAGCAAATCCCCTTCCATGATAGTCTTCATAGGATGACCTGCACAGCGTCCCCAGCAGGACTGCCCTCTCACCATCCCTGCTCTCAGATGGTCTGAAAGGCCACTCTCCGGTCATTCACAAAACTTTGCCGAGGGAAGGCCTTGCTGTGGCCCAGTGTTTTCTTTAGGGGGTCAGGATAATATTTAGCATTTTCTTTAGGGGGTCAGGATAATATTTTGGAGGGTGGGAGTCCTCTCCTCAAGGGGAAGCAGTTAAGGAGTAGCTGTCATCTACACAGCACCCACTACATGCCAGGCACTGCTCCAAGCTTGTCCACACATTTGGCTCATTTACTCCTCAGTGTTACTTTTTTAAGATGAGAGTAACTTGCCATCGTCACGCAGTAAGTGGCAGAGTAGTGGGATCTGAAGGGCCAGAAGGTCAGGAGCTCTTTTTACAGGCTTTCCATTGCTTCAAAGGGCAGGAAAGGATCTAGGATTTGTTGCCTACTATGTGCTGAGGACTTTAATGCACATACTTCCTATTTTTTTAGTCAATCATAAAACTCTAGGAGGTAGAGAAAGGAAGAAAGTCTCTCTCTCTCTCTCTCTCTCTCTCTCTCACACACACACACACACACACACACACACACACACACATAGTTCTTTTGTCCTTTCTCTGCTTTATTATTCTCATTATATTTATCACTAATATAGTGTATATTTTGCTTGGTTCTATACTCATTCTTCCCCACTGTATTTTTTTTTTCCTTTTTTCTCCACTTGTGGGTTTCTCATATCTAGAACACGGCATGCAATGCATTTGTTATGTAATGTATTTATTATTATAATGTTGTATTAATGTACTGGTGCTCAATAAGATATGTAAAACAAATACCTATCTTACATAGAGAAAACAAACTTAGAGTAATGGTCTACCTTACCCAAAGTCACAGAGCTGGTTAATCACAGACCTGGGATTTGAACTCTGGGCATCTTGGCCTAGAACCCCATACTCTTCCTTCCCCCTGTCCTAAACCTCAGAAAACACTTATATATACCGAGTGGAACCTTTTTGATGGCATTTCTACTTATTTAGATAAAAATGAGTCTCATTCCCTTTCTCCTCAACAGCCTTCGACATTTGCCATAGCTATTGTCCACTCTTTTATGTAGCCAGGATCTCATAGAGGCAGCTGCCCCAATTCTCCCCTGAACACTTTAGCTTGTCCTTCTAAAAGCATGGTACAGATCCCATCTCAGGGTGCATAGAAGCAGGGCAGCAAGCCCAATGGGAGACCCAGTTGCTCATACAAGGGGCCTCTTTGCTATCCTCCATTATGCGCCCCTCCCATCTATCCCAATAGCTGCTCAGCCCAACCTTTCTCTATCTTGCCCATTGACACGATGAATTCAAAATCACAAGCCGTGTAATATGTCCTCTGCAAAGACAAAGTTATGTGGGCAGAAGGCAGAAAAGCCACTGGCAACCTGGCAATCCCATCTGTGAGGCAGAGAGTTTGCCAACCTCCTGCAGCTCCTCTGAAATCAAGACGGAGCAGGCCCGTGCCAACGTCCCGTCCTCTGTTCAGACTTGGCGCTATCACATTCCTCGCATAATTCCCCGTCCTTGTGCCTGCAAGGCACCGCTGTGTGGGAAGGGCACCCTTGCCTAATGATCTTGGCTAAATCCAGCATCTTATTCATGTGGGTGCCCCTTTTGCCCCTAGGCTCACATAAAAGGTGGCCGTTGAAAGTGGCTGTTGCAACTGAGCAAACAAGTCTGAGATGGAAATCCTTTCAGTCAAGTCTCAGCCCCGGTAACCCACATCACATTTGTCTCTCTAATTTATTTAAAAAAAAAAAAAAAAGGCTGAGAAATATTTCTTTTGCCTTTATTGCAGGATGGAATTGTTAGATTCTGCTCGTGGACGGGTCCACACTTAAATTATCTGCCAAACCTGACAGGATGAGGTGGCTTGCACACAGCTCACAAAAGCACATGGTATTCCCAAGTCCCAAACTTCTATTGATCCCCTATCGACCACCATGCTGGGGAGAATCACGCCCATCTGATCACAGTGCTCTGCCTTCCTTCACCAAATCAAGAATGTCTTCGTTTCCCTTCCATCACCAACAACAGCTCTGGTTGGAGCAAAGCCGAATGATAGGTGGCATCTTATGCCGAAGGACTTTTCTCTCAATGGTATATACCTTGGAGCCTTGCCTTTTCCAGAGGTGGCCTACATGAGAGTTCTGGGTCTTTGAGATCTCTCATCAGAAATCTTCAGGACATTCTGTACGCTATCGTGCCTGATGGAACTATGGCTTGGCACGCACGAGAATGCCCATTTTTTCAAACAGGGGAAGTAGGCTCTTTGAAGTGAACGGCATTCAGAAGCATTCAGAAGTAACTTGGAAATGGCACCCAAGCAATGATTTTAAGTACAAACGGCTGTTTTGATCTTGGGAGTCACCTGTGCAGGCTTCATCAGCAGCTGTGCACACATAAATCATGACTGCCGGCCTTCTGTGGCTTCTCCATGGCGGTCGCTCTGTGCTCCAACCTGATCGTCTCCTGGGGTGGAAATGTTCCTGCTCCTTGGTTAAGCAGCTGGTATGCTTGACACTCTCAAGTTTCCCGCGGTGGTGCTGTTCTCCCAATCCCAGGTAGTGTGAACTATCCTAAGGCAACGGGCTTTGGCTTTCCTTCCAAAATGGAACACTAAGGAAGCTGCAGAGACGAATCCAGATGTTGTCCGTGGGAGACAAACAAAACCTCACCACCCAGCCAGGAAAGAAAGTTTGGCTTCTGACTGCCAGGAGTTGAGAGGAATTGCCTTCCCTGTTGCTTCCAGGACTTCTTCTTCTTTTTTTTTCAAGGACTAATTTATTTTTAGAGAGAGGGGAAGGGAGAGAGAAAAACATGGATGTGAGAGCGCAACACTGATCATGCTGCTGCCTCCTGCACGCCCCCGCCCCACTCGTGATTGAGCCGGCAACCTTTCGGTGCACGTACGACACCCAACCGCCTCAGCCACAGCAGCCAGGATGCTTCAAGTGCTGCTTCCACTGCTCCTTGAACGACAACATGGTACCCAGCTGATCTCCCTGCTTCAGTGAGGCTTCCCAAAATCCTTTCTCTACCCAGCGGCCAGAGTCATTTTCTTAACACTTATTTTTCTCACTCCTCCTTTGCTTCACCTCCCATTCAGAATACAAGTCCCACTCTTCTTCACCCTGATTTACAAAGTCCTACCTGATGTGACCTGCCACATCGCCCAGCACATGGGCTTCTTTCTTTTTCTTTGAATTTGCCAAGCATATTCTCACCTCAGAGCTTTAACTTGCTATTTCCTTGACCTAAGAATGCTCTTCCCCTGATTTTACTTAAACATGCTAATATAGCAAGGGATTTGTGGCAACAAATAGTAACTTATCTTCCCTGACCTTCGCATAATTACTCTTCTTGCTTTTCACATCTCAGCTTATAGGTTAAGCCATCAGGGAGGCCTTTGTTGACCTAGTCACAACTCCCCTTTTCCATTCTTTGCCTTGCTCTTGCCACTACACGATGTTTTCTTTTTTAATATATTTTATTGATTTTTTACAGAGAGGAAGAGAGAGGGATAGAGAGTTAGAAACATCGATGAGAGAGAAACATCGACCAGCTGCCTCCTGCACACTCCCCACTGGGGATGTGCCTGCAACCAAGGCACATGCCCTCAACTGGAATCGAACCCGGGACCCTTGAGTCCACAGACCAACGCTCTATCCACTGAGCCAAACCAGTCAGGGCACGATGTTTTCTTTCTTTGTTTATTATTGTCTCCCACTGGAATGCAAGCTCCATGAAAACAGGCCAACTGTGTCCTTAGAGTGTAAGACAGTCCTGGGGCATAAACTCAATCACTCTTTTGTGAAGGACAAATGAATATATAGAACACATTTTTCTCCCCAATTTTCAGTGCACATGCTCTCTCAACACAGGCACAATTATTTACTCACAACCGTGTAAGAATGTGATGTTCTCCACGTGAATGAACTTTTCAAATTCAATTGCACTATATAAATGACCGACCGTTTGAACCCCAGGTGGGAAAGGATACCATCCTAATGACCATGTGTTTGTCTTCAGGTCTTAACACAAACATTTTATTCCTTAATGTCTCCTACTGGATACTCCATTCCTTTGACATTTAAAAAACAAAACATGCTTTTGTGACAAAAATATATCCCATTTCATCTGTCACTTATCTTTAGGGACCTGAAGGTATTTTGGCCTGAAATATATTGATAACTAAAGAACAAGCAATTTTCAGGTCTTAATTTGTTATTGAAGGAATAATCAGAACTGGAAGTATACTTGGGATTGCTTATTGAGCTCAGAGATTTTTTTATCTCTTTTTTTCTTAACCAAGACTCACATTAACAATTAAATTTTATATCGTTACCTGGTATCCATACATATCTCTCTATATAAAAGCCTGAGCAACCATTATGGTGGAATGACCTAAACAACCAGTCACTATATGCACACTGACCACCAAGGGGCAGACACTCAACACAGGAGCTGCCCCGTGGTGGTCAGTGAGTTCCCACAGGGGGAGCACTGCTCAACCAGAAGCCAGGCTCACAGCTGGCCAGCTCAGCTGCCACAGGCATCAGGAGCCTCTCCGGACCCCTGAGGCAGCACTACCAAGTGGCAGCAGCAGGCACAGTGGGCCAGGATGAGCATGAGCAGTGCAGCACCTGGCCCCAATTCAGGCTCCTCCCTGGCCACCTGCCACTTAGCACACTGATACATCCCTTGGGGGATGTCCAACTTCAGGCTTAGGCCCAATCCTGGTGCCATTCTCTGTAGAAAGCATTCAGTCTGAAAAACTCAGTGACTCAGGGAAGCACAGGGAACTCAGGGTAAGCCTGCCTCCATGCTTGACTCAGCCACTCAATGGTGTTCGTAGGACAGACTGTGGTGGCCCAGCCCATGCATATGCAGCAGCTGCTGAAGCTCAAGCAGCAGGCTGTGCAGCAGCAGAAAGCCATCCAGCCACAAGCCGGCAGTCGGACATTCCCTAAGGGGTCCTGGACTTCGAGAGGGCACAGGCCAGGCTGAGGGACCTCTCCTCCCCCCAGTGCACGAATTCCATATACCAGGCCTCTACTATATCATTGAAATTAATGATTCACAGACCATTTGCACTTTTACCATATATAATATTCTCCCATATTTTTGTTCTGTTCTGTTCTATTTCTTTTTCAAAAGGCTAGCCCTAACTCACAGGGTGATTTTACATCCCACTAATGGTTTATAACCTACAGTTTGAAAAGACTGATTTGAGTCTTTTGCCTGCAAAGAAGAAAGCACAGCCCAGAACTTGTGAACTGCCCAAGGTTCAATAGCTAGTGAAGAACTTGGATAGAGCCCAGCACAGAGCTCATAGTTCCTATCTGAACACCTGTTTCACCTCTCCAGTGTGACTTTCTGGTCACCAGAAAAGAAACCCCATTTGTTAAAACAGCGATTTTCAAACTTTTCATCTCATGGCACACATAAACTACTTACTAAAATTCTGCAGCACACCAAAAATATATATATATTTTGCCGTTCTGACAAAATGATGGGTATAATTTTGATTCATTCACACTGGACAGCTATTGTTATTTGGCTGTTGTTTTTTTCTTTTTAATTTGACAATCTGAGGGAAAAGAAGTCAGTGCTCCTGACTAAATAGTCAGGTATTACCTGTTTTAAAAATTCTTGCAGCACACAGATTGAAATCGCTGCATTACAGTGTTGTCTTTTGGAGCCAAGAAATTTAAGCAGTGCTCAACAATTAGAAGTTTGTAGACAAGGTCCAGTTGTTGATACCATATAGATGATGTCATTTCCTGATCAGTCCATTGGCTGATCCAGAAGGACCTCCCAGAGTTAATGGCACTCCTGAAAGGCAGACCCTGAACTTGGCAGAGTGTGCATACAGGTACAGCCCATTGTGCCCACATGGGTAATTACAGTGAAAACCAGTGTGTTTTTTTCACATTTTTTTCTCAAAGATAATGACCTGCAGATCTAAGATCTTATACACAGAGGAAAGGGATTTTATGAGATGATAATCCCAGCAGAGAATTCCAAGGTCAAAGTTAAATGGCTAGATACACACTAGAATTAATAGACTCATTAGTTCTCAATACAAGGTAAGCCCTAGAATTCAAAAGGGAATGTTTTAGACATTCAGAGAAGGAATCCGAACCAATAACATGTGATATTTATTCTAGGTTTAAGGAAAGAACAAGAAATACCAGACTTAATGTGTACACTCTTAGTGGGTGGTTTGAGAAAGAGTACTCAGGTCCACAGGAGGACAGATGTTGCCCTTGATTTGTTCAGTCAGTCCTGAGCGATGTAATAGCTACACCTACATCTGGGGTAACTTTGTAAAGGGTATATGAATAGTAAAAGAAAAGTCCAAGCAGCTGGGAGTTGAAACATTCCCAAAGGAAAAGTCAGCCGGGATAGACAGGCAGCATGAAAAGCCCAAACCAACAAATAGATTGAAACTGACTCAGACAATGATGGCCATCAGTTCACCTGGGTCATTCAGAGGTGCCTTTATACATTTAGCTTTGGCTACTGTGCTCTCCCAGGGCCCAGACTCAGGGCTGCAGAGCATGCCGGCCTTGATTCAGGAAGCATGGACCGGATTTCCAGCTCTTCAACCCATGAGCTATGTCCCCCACTGCCTGAGCCTTCCTCCCACACAGAGGAAGGAACCTGAGGCACTGCACCTGAGCTGGGGCGGGTGGAGTCTGAATGCCAAGTCGAGGTGTGGCAGTTTGGGCAGGACACGCCTCTGGGCTCTGATACTTAGAGACAAAGGAACCAGGCAACAGAAAACACCTTATGTAAAGAACAGAATCAAGAGTGAGTTCTTCCCAGGGTGGAGTAGGACAGACTGAAGAAGACAGGTATGAGGGGAATCAGATATGAGTGATAAAACCGGGAATAATTCATTGAGCCACGAGAATACATCCAAGGCCAGCCTTCTGAAGGCTAGGACAAGGAAGAATAGGATGGATAGGGTAGAATAGAAGGAGTAGAAAGAGTAGGGTAGGGTAGGATAGGATAGAATAGGATTATATTACATGTACTAAGGGCATGGATTATCTTGTGAAACATTCATTTCAGTATGTGCATGAGTACTGGGTTATGATGTAAAATGCATCTTCTTCTAGGGATTTCTTTAAGGAACGTGGGCTTTGGTCATCCCTTGCAGTGTGCTTGAAATGTTGCTTGGGTATGCAGTTCCATGGAATGGGTGCGGCTAATGGCACATCCCTACAAAGTGACCACCTTTCCCTGGCAGGGCACTCCCAGTAGCCTCAGAGATCAGGGGCCTTGTTTGGTGGCAGCAGCACCACCTCCTGTACCTCAAAGGTCACTTTTCTGAGTTGGCCTGGCCTGAAGAAAAGGTGCCCAGCCCCCTGGCCTATGCCCATATCCCCGCCCCACTTCCAAAGCACTGCTTTTTCTCACACTGGGGTTATGTGTTAGCCAGGACCCGGGACTTGGTAATAACACCCAGGGAGAAGTGCTGCCTGGACTCTGAAGCATAATCACTGACAGGACAATGACGAGTAAGTAAGCATTTTTTCTCTCTCCATTGCTCTGTTTCTTTCTCAGTCGATTGCTATTCCTCTCATGGACCCATGAATTTTGAAGTACATGTTTTAATCAAGTTGTATAGACAGGGGCCCAACAAAAAATATTTTCCCGAGCCCTGCAAACCTTGAAGCCAGCCCTAATGAGAAGGATGAGTGCCTGATCTTGGTCTTTAATCCTCCTCTTTGCTGGCCTCCTTCAAACTGTGTCCGTAGTGCCAAGCACAGTGCATGACATACAGCCAGTCCCCAGCAAATGTGTTTTAGAAGAAAGAGAGAATTGAAGACACTAGCAATGCCTCTAATGTTTTATTTTTGATCTCAAAAGCAGTGGCTGGTGAGCAATGAAATAAAAGCATTCCCAGGAGATGAATCTGAAGGTCAGATTTTAGGCAGACTTCAACTGAAGTTCAATATATTTTTATTGATTTCAGAAAGGAAGGGAGAGGGAAAGAGAGAGAGAAACATCAATGATGAGAAAGAATCACTGATCAGCTGCCTCCTGCACGCCCCCCATTGGGGATCGAGCCCGCAACCCAAACATGTGCCCTTGACTGGAATCCAACCCAGGACCCTTCATTCTGCAGTCCAACACTCTATCCACTGACCCAAACCAGCTAGGGCAAAGTTCAGTTTCAGATAAAAGTAAAGTTCTCAGCCTAAAGCTACTCAGGGATGACACCATGAGGCAGAGTGTGGGGGCCAGATGGTGGGCAGTGGGACACAGGAGCCTTTAACCTCCACGGAGTGGCCAATTTCACTACAGATTAGGAAGCACGCAGGAGCCACAGGGACAGACACATTGACTAAAGGATACATTCTCCAATGGGAAACACAAAAGAACCTTCAAGTTCAGAAATCATAAAAGTTCCAGAAGAGACAGCACACTTTGAAAGCAATATGCATTTCATCACCAGTGAATTTACTGACTTGTTTCAGTTTTATGCTGCTGGAAGGATCTATCTTGGCAGGATTTTCACATTCGGATCACTCTGTGCTGCTGCTTTTGATTTCTCCTTCCTCAGTGGTGACCCCTAGCAGAACTCCTGCCTGTGAGCCACGATGCTCTGGAACACGCTGCAGTGCCAAGCCGAGGCAGTCAAGCGAATGATTGCATTCAAAACTTCTCTGATCTCTTTTCTTTTTGCAATTTGGATTGAATATAAAGTTTGAGAGCAAAGTCCTCTTTATAAGCAGAGGCCTAAGCGGCACTAGCTTACATTGCTAAAATGTAGTCCGACATCCAGGCAGCCCAGGGATTTTCTCTAAAACATCCTCACAGGATGTGCTAAAAACCTTTGCAAGGATGAGGACTTGCCAGCTGCAGAGGAATAGGTGAAGCATAGGTGATGTTTAGGGCAGTGAAACCACCCTGCCTGATAGCACGATAACAAGATACACGACGGGAGCCACTGTCACAGCCCTCCTTGCAGACTGTTAGCGTTTCTGATGACCTGCCTCCCCTTGTCTAAAAGCCTGGTAAACACTTAGCTTCTCAATATTAAAGAACTGGCATCCATGCTGCCCAGTTCTCTCCTTTCATTTCCACAAGAGGCAGCAAGATGCTCTCTGAACTCAGGGCTGCCAGAGAATTATTTTTCCCCCGAAGAAATTCGCCTGATTTCCACCTTTCATTTCACACAATTTCTTCCCAACTTTGAAAAATACCGATGCGGACCACTGCATTTTCCAGACTGGGAAATGGCCACAGAAGACCTTTCCAGCCTTTGCCAGCCCCTGCTCATGGAGGCCAAAAATGCCACCGTGCCTGACCCTCCTGCACATGCCATTCACGCTTACAAAAGTTGTGCATTCCCTGAGGCTTTTCCTTTGCAGTGACCAAGAAGGTGAGCTGGTTGATGGGCACACGTTTTTGTTCGATGGATTAGTGTGTGAATTCAGGCTGCAGTGGGCCCCCCTCTGCCCTCTAGAGGGTGGAATCTAGGAACACCTGCCACTGCACGGCATCCAGGTACACACTTGGAAAGAATAGAGGGAGGAGCGCGCGAGGAAGATGGATCTGCCCAGACTTTAGTGGGAACTACTTTAGAGATTCCTGGGAGAAAGAGCATGTTCTCTGCCCCTGTCTTTCCTCCTCCATGTGATGCCATTGGGATCCAGGCTGCTCAATTCTCTCCTTTCGTGTCCACAAGGTGCGCTCCAAAGGTGGGGCTGCCAGAGAATTATTTTCTCCCAAAGAAATGCACACAGTGATGTAGAAGCGTGGTGATGATAACTAGACAAGAGGCATCCACATCAACACGAGCCACCCAAGTGAGTGAAAAAGGAGTCATTCTGTAGCCCAAACCATGCCAGCTGGGCCTGGAAATAATGGTTTTGTAAAAGCTGAAGAACTGTGGAATGTTGGAGTTGGAAGAGATTTTTAGATCATCCAATGAACCCTAATGCAAACCATGGGCTTAGTTAATAACTGTGTATCAACGTTGGCTCATCATAGTAAGAAATGTACCACACCAATGCAAGATGTTAATAATAGGGGAAACTAGGGCATGGGGGTACAGGGAAACTCTCTGTACTTTCCCCTCAAGTTTTCCTGTAAATTTAAAACTTCTAAAAGAAAAAAAAGAGTATTTTAATGAAGAAAAAATCCTCCTCTACTGCCCTACTCTTAAACGTATCTGAGAGAGAAAAAGAGAGAGAAAGTGAAAGAGAGAGAGAGAGAGAGAGAGAGGGAGAGAGAAAAAGGGAGAGGGAGAGGGAGAGAGAAGCATTACATGACAAAAAACAATTAGGAAGAACATATCATTTAATGAATGGAAGAATTTCAAATATAACTTAAGGAAAATAATAAATTCCCCAAGTGATTTACACCACAGAATTTTCAAAACAAATGTTAATGCAGGACTATAGAATGTGACTGTGATCTAGCCAAGAAAAATGTAAAATAACGCTGAATCCAACAAGGCAGTAGAGAGGTTAATTAAATCTCATGTCACAAAATAAATTGGCAGTAACATGAGCACAGTGCAGAATTCCATCTATCCAAGGCCGGCATTAGCACCTCGAGAAGAGCAGCACTGGAAACATGCACAGTGAACACAAGATGGGCTGGCGGTAAAACTAAATCCCACCTGAAACTGAGGGTTTGGGGTTCTTCACTGATCTAATCCTGACCATGAGAAAGGTTGAGCATATTCTTCTGTGGCTTGGGGCCACCACTGGCATCCCTTACGAGCAGAGAAAGCCATATAAGCACCGTTCCTCCAGGCTGATGCATACCCTTGCTGGGGCCATGGCTTGACAGAGTACAGGCTGGGTTTCAGCTCCCATAATGCTCCCTTGCAGGGCACAACCTGCACAAGGGTACCTGAATTCTTTATATGGAGAGATTCATCCTGCAAGAGTGTAACCCACCCACCCTCAGTCTCTGCATCCTGGGCTCAGACCCCTGGTTGACAAGCAACTGCAATGTTGCCTAGAGTTTTTGATCCAGGAAACCCCAGGCCACTTGAGGAGGCACAGCTACCTCTCTTTATTGAGTATAGAAATGTATCATAATATGGGGCTTTAAAAATAAATACAGAGATTAAGTAGTTCAAACTTATAAGATTAATTATTTGTGTTAAATTTATATTTCTAAATAGAATAGTAAGATTGCAATTTTAATAAAATATTCATTTGCAGACAAAAACTCATAAATAATTCTTTCTATAATAAAATCATTGCTCTAACATAAAAAGAACCCCATGAAACAACAGGCAAAATAGGGTTTGAAAAAATAAAACATAGATTGAAGATTATAGATTGTAGAGCTGAAGAAATAAATTGAGCATGGAAATAATACCATATGGAACAAATAAATAGATTAGTGACAGCAAGAAACAAAATAGTTAAGGTCAGAAATTAATTGCTAACATAAAAGAATGGCTTCAAACAATCAGAGTAAATTAAAAGGAAAAAGACAAATCAGATACAACAAAAAGTGTAATAAATAAAAAGTGCCCTTATAGAAAAAAGTCAGGAAATGAAAAACTAAAAGTCTTCAGAATACATCAAGTAAAGAATGCAGGGAGAAGGGAACCTTAGGATCATGGGCACAATTTCCAGAAAACTGGTACAAAACGATGACTATGGAGACTTACTCTGGTTGTTAATAAACTTTCAGGCAAAAAAAAATTCTTCAGTCATTCAAACAGAGAAGCTTCCATGAATATCTAGCTGGCTTCAGACTTGTCCACAACAATATTCATAGTCAAAACGCATTGAAGCAATGTTATAAGGGAAAGAAAGGATAATCCAAGAATGTTACACCCAACCAAAATGTCATTCAAGTACTAAAAGTCTCAAAAATTAAAGAACTCAAGAACTAGGTCACCGTGGAGGCCTTCTTGAAAAGCAATGTATTGATGTAGCTAAGGGATAAGTGGAGAAACTGAGGACTGATATTTACTGCCAGAAGATAGTGAAGCAATGTTTACAAGATTCTAAGGGAAAGTGATCCAGGAATATGTTATCCAGCTAAGTTTTTCCTTTCAAAGTTCATTTACAAATGAAATTCAGCCAACAAAGTGATAAAGTAAAGAAACAAGGAGTAGAATAGCTCTAGTAAAAGAGTTAATGGTGAGTAAGGAATCATTTACAAAGATAACTGAGGCTAACCAATCCATGGTTACAAAATAAAATAGCTAATCTAATAAAAGAGTAATATGCAAATTGACCCTCACTCCATTACACCTAAGCCACGCCCACCAGCTAGACCATGCCCACCAGCCAATCAGAGCTCTGTATGCAAATTAACCCAGCCAAGATGGCAGCCGGCAGCCACTGAGCTAGAGCAAACAGGAGGCTTCCGTTGCACAAGCCATGGAGGAAACTGCCTGCCTAGGCTGGCTGGGCTTCTGCTCAAGGCAACAATGTTTCAATTATAGAAGGTAAATAAACCCCAGAAACCTGATTCCAGCCTTGCTGAAAAGTTGGGTCAATGGGAGCTGTGGGCAGCCTGAAAACGGCCCTCAGCCCCTCACCCAGGCTGACCAGGCACCCCAGTAGGGAACTGAACCCTGGAGGAACTGTGAGCAGCCTGAAAATGGTCCTCAGCTCCTCACCCAGGCTGGCCAGGCACCCCAGTAAGGACCCAAACCCTGAAGGGACTGTGGGCAGCCTGAAAACAGCCCTCAGTCCCTCACCCAGGCTGGCCACACCCCCACGGGGTGAGGGTTTCCACTGAGGGTCTTGGCCAGCCTGCAAACAGTCATCAGCTCCTCACCCAGGCTGCCAAGGCACTCCAGTAGGCGGACATCCCCCGAGGAGTCTCAGACTGTGAGAGGGCACAGGCCAGGCTGAGGGACCTCCCTGAGTGGACAAAGTTTTGTGCACAGGGCCCCTAGTAAATATTATAAAACTTAAAATCATGTTAGAACATAAGAGAAGAGTAAAAGTCTTCAAATATCCCATTTTTTTATGAGAGTGAATCTACTTTGTGTAAACACGAAATGTACTTTAAAACAACTAATGACTCCTACCACTTACTGTTTTATTGACCTTTTACATTAACCATGAATGAATCTTTTAAGGAAAGAATCTTTTGGGAGAAAACAAAGTGAAACATTGATCTGAATTCCTGAAATCCCTTTAACGTTTACATATGCTTCTGCTACATTTAAGAAAAATTAAATTAAAATTAATTAACAGCGTGGTCTCATGTTTATAAAGATGATGTTGTAGGTTTGTCTGTTTTTATTTGTGTATGTTCACTGAAATAGGGAATTTGCCCTAGCCAGTTTGGCTCATTGGATAGAGCCTCGGTCCTCAGACTAAAGGGTCCCAGGTTTCATTCCTGTCAAGGGTATGTACCCTTTGTGTAGGAGGCAACCAATTAATGTGAGACACATTGATCTTGCTCTGTATCTCCCCCTATTTCCATTCTCTCTAAAAATCAATGGAAAATATTCTCCAGTAACGATTATTTTAAAAAAAGGAAATTTGTTTACATAAGGCTAATGCCACTTAATCCCTTGTGATGAGGGATGATCTTTCTCTTTCTTTGTATTTTGCTGCATTGCTTGAATTTTCCTAACAGTTATAAATCATTTTTACAAAAAGTACAAAGTTATTATTCTTAAAGGAAAATAAATTGGCATCAAGGGTGAAAAACTGATGAATGGGAAGGGACAGGGCTAGTAAATTTAAAAGGAGTTCCTAGAGGCACAGAACTATCCTTAAAGGCAAGCAGAGAAGACACTTGCCTACATTGATTTGAAGAACACAAAAAGACACCAGTCCATAGAAAATGATCATCCCTTTGAATTATCAACTATGGTTACATTGACTTGAGCTCACTTATCCAATCCCCTTTCAACCTGCTGGTGATTGAAAGACAAAAATCCAAAGGGATGGCAGATGTATATTGGCAGCCTGTTGAGGTAGGAAAAGCAACACCCAAGTCAGCAGGTGCCTGGGGGCTGGAACCCTGGGATAATGAGGATGGAAGAAAGTAGAGATGGTGGAAAGAAGCTAAATTGGCCATAGAACAGGTATTTGCATTCTAGAGATCCCTAGAGACTGAAGTACCAAAAAAAGAAGTCAGTTTGATAACCAAAGTCAATTAAGAACGAAGGGACAGATAGAATGAAATAATAAGTTTGAGACAGTCACTAAGAATAATTTTCTTTGGGCAAGAGTCATTTGCCAGACTCTTCCTTAGGAGGCCCAGGCTCCCATTCAAGGCTTAGCTTGCCAATTTTGGCCCCTGAGACAAGTAGTGATAAAGCTAATATGTTAGGTCTGGTCCGAGACAGGCAAGTTTGGAGAGGGTCCCATAAATAGCCGGGGAGCAGCAAGAGACATTTGAGTCTCCCCTGGGAATGGAGCACAGTGTGGTCTTGAAAAGAGGGCATGTGGAGAGAGAGGCAATGTGTAATGAAGCCCCAAAGATCCACTTCACAGCCTTCACACCTCCCTCTATTTTTAGCTGATCTTACACACAGACCCCACCCCTTTATAAGAAACCAAGGGGGCCCTATCCAGTTTGGCTCAGTGGATAGAGCGTCGGCCTGCGGACTGAAAGGTCCCAGGTTCGATTCCAGTCAAGGGCATGTACCTGGGTTGTGAGCACATCCCCAGTGGGGGGTGTGCAGGAGGCAGCTGATCAATGTTTCTCTCTCTTCGATGTTTCTAACTCTCTATCCCTCTCCCTTCCTCTCTGTAAAAAAATCAATAAAATATATTTTAAAAAAAGAAAAAGAAAGAAACCGAGGGGAAGATGCCTAAGAGCCAATAGAAAAGGTGTATTCAGGCAGCAAGCAGCTGGTTCATTGTGACCAGAAGAAGGGGATAGATCCGTGCTGGTCACTCTGTGCACACAACCACGCACAGGACTCTCACCTGTTCCTGAATTTGAGACTGGTTGGCCCCAGCCAAAGGCTGAAAGCCTGCTTGGCCTCTGTTTGCACAGCCATAGTAGAGACATTGCATGGAGCTCCTGCTAAGCTAGCTGACTCACCCTGAAACCGGGATTTAGTTCCAATTAGCAGCGATGTTTAGAAGAAGGTGCTTGCAGGCAGCCTCGGAACACTCCCACTGTGTCAACACGGTTCAGGGAGACTGTGCGTGGAAGCTCTATTATGCAATGGGCCCCAAACAGAGACGGGATTAGTTTCCAGCAATAGAAATTCATTTAAAAACCAACATTAGTCACGTTAGTGTACACCCAGAGATTGGCAAAGGCCCTGCATGCACACCGCCTCGCCGCTGAGAAACTTGGAACAAAGACTAGAGAAAACAGGCGTGCACATGGGCGGATTAGGAGTAACCCACGAATGAAGAATAATTAACGGTGTTTGCCCTCTGAAAAGAGGTCCGATGTCTCCCTTGAAGGTGGTCCAGGACCAAGGGATGTTCTAAGCTCAGCTGCTGAAAACAGCTTCTCGTTCCCATTCCTGTCCTGTGGCCCCTTGTAGAGACCACTTGGCAAACACCGTATCTACCTACCAGCTCTGAGGACGCAAAAACACTAGGCAAATAGTGTTTGTCACTGAAAGAGGTCGAGTTGTATGGTAGAAAACGAGTGCTGTTGGGAAATGTTTCATTACAGTCCTTCCCTAGTTTACAATCCAGCCTTGGCCAGTTATCTAAACTTCCGGAGTCCCACTTTGCTCATGTGTGAAACGGTGCACTGATTGTCATCGCCATCCACTCAACTCCTAACTGTGGACCTGAGAGTCGTCCTACAGTTTTCAACGCCTGGGATTTTTTTTATTATTATTTAAAAATAATGTTATTGAATTTATTGGGGTGCCATTGGTGTAGATTTCAAGGGTACAATTCTATAATACATCACCTAAATATTGTACTGTATGTCTACCACTCAAAGTCAAGTTTCCATCACTATTTACCTCCCCTTTACTTTTTTTAAAATTTTGTTTTATTGCTTAAAGTATTACAAACAGTATGAGATAAGTCCCCAGTCAGCAAGTCTAGTAGATTCTGTCTTACAGTATATTTTGCATAGTTCCCTCCTCCCAGTCCCACCGCAAGCACTTTGCCTCAGGTCTTACCGTCTCTGGCTGAATTCACCACAGCAGCTTCCTCTCTGTCTGAGTTTCACCCCTTCTATCATCCTCATGACTTTTGAAATGATTTTCCTAAAACATAAACCTTAATCTGATTCTTCTCTGCTGAAGCCCTTTTATGGTTGCCCGGGGCTTCCTGGTTAAAGTTAAATCTCCTTGACTTGGCCCAGGAGCGATTAGCGTGTGAATTATGCCCACCTGTCTGGCCTCATCCCCTCCTGTTACCAGGTGGCCAACCATTGGGTTTGCTCAGGACTGCCCTGCTGTTGGTCCTGGTTTTAGTCCTGTGTTCTAGAAATCCTCCCAGTCGCTGACAAACCAGGATACCTGGCCTCCCTCCTGGGCCCTTCTTTACAGCCCTAAAGGCTATTTATAATCCCCAATGGCCCCCATGTTGGGCCTTCGCCTTGGTATTCCATAAGCCTAGAACAGTCCTTTTTATTTCTTCTCATCCTAGTTGAGCATCTCATCCTCTGGACAATGGTTCTCAAAGGGTGGGCTCTCAACCAGCAGGTCCAGCATTCCCTGTAATTCAGTCAAAAATGCAAATCCATGGGCCCCACTCTAGGCGAAACAAGCCCTGCAAGGTGTTCTGATGCTCCCTGAAGTGTGAGAACTGCTCCACAAAACCTTCCTGAGCAATGGCCCCTCCCCAGGGCAGCCTGGCCAGTTCCCTACTGTACAGTACCATGAGGCTCATCACACTAAACTGCAACTATCTGCTGACTTATCTAGCTCCCCAATCTGACTACAAGTTCTTTGAAGCAGTGTTGCACTTTCGGTTGCTTTCCAGGCAAATCAGTCCGTGTTTACAAATCCAAGACAGTTTTATTACCGTATTTTCCGGCGTATAAGACAACTTTTTAACCCAGGAAAATCTTCTCAAAAGTCGGGGGTTGTCTTATATGCCCAGTCGTCTTATATGCCTGAAAATACGGTAACTCTTATATTAAAGGAACAAACTTATTAAATTAGATTTAGTGTCCTAAGTCAAACCATTTTTGCAGAGATGTGTGTAGTCCTAAGAGAAAGAGTGTCAGAGAATAATCAAGGAGCAGGTGTTCACATGCTGCTTTAAGTGTCTGTATTTGAGAATTTTTGTCCTAATTCTCATTAAAAACCACCCATCTTGGCTACTCGCATTGAATCATGATGACAAACATTCTTTTTTTCTGCTCAAAGGATTATCATTACTTTTCAAAATATTTTATCTCCTGAGCTCTAAGGCTGCACACTGAATTTTTATACATAAGAAAACTCCGGGGGACTAAAAATTGACATTGAATATTTCACAGCCTCTGAGTTTGCACTGTCTTTGTACTTGGAAGAACCACACTTTTGGTCTCAATTTAAAACATTGCCACATGTCTGCTATTAATAATGACAGCAATTTACTTCTGTTGAAATTGAAAGCCTTCAATTCTCTTTGAAAAACCTAAATGCATTTCACATGGTTTACAGACATGTTTCAAAGCTTTCTTCTCCTTTATAGTTTTTTTTTCTTTTTGTTTTGTTTTTTAAATAGACTTAATTTTCAAAGTTTATGATTGCCATTTGGTGTCTGAAAATACAGCTCTACACAGATATTGATATTTACATGTTGTGGTCAAACAAATAGTTCTGCCTCCTGGGACAACTTGTTATTGTTCCTGTGAATATAACTTTTTTCCTACTATTTTTTTTATTTGACATTTTAAGAGTCAATGAAACTATAAAAAATAAAGAAAAAACTTTTCAATGAAGAAACATAATTGTTTTCAGCATACCACATGTGACATTTTAGATGTATGTTTTATATGGTATTATCTTGAAAGAGTATACACTTGGGAAGATTTCTTAAAGTAAATCATTAGGAAGAAACCTAAAACAACTCATTAACATTCATTAAATACATAAGAAAAAGATATGTGAGTTGGACCACATCAAATGTTCAAGTTTTAATAGTCCAGTTTCATACACTGAAGATTTAAAAAACAGATTCTGGTTTTAAAAGATTATGTCTTCCCCCCAACAGTGCATATGTTCTAGAGTTGCTGGTGTGGGTCAGGAAGACATCTGGAAGCAATTGGGACAAGAGATCTCTGATATCCAATAGGAAGCAAATCCTATGCCAGGGCCCTGAATTTCTGAAGTACTCGGAAAACCTAGGGTCAAAATTTAGATTAATTAGCAAGATTTTAAGGCAATAAGTTGGAAAATGTATTTTAAAATTATCTTAAAGACATTAATAACAAAGTTTTGGATTGACCATGTTCAGTTTAACCATATTCATTGATCATATTTGTTGAAGTAGCTTAGTCATTCCAATTTGCTGAATAGACACAAAATAAATCCATATGCAATCATGTAATTATCTACAATATAATTTAGTAAAAACAGTTCTCTATTTAGGATGGACCAATTGAACAATTTCACTTATTCATTTTTTTGTTTTGTACTGAAACAGTGTTTGGTACATTGTAAATGCTCAATAGATTGGGTTTTTTTAATTGTTCAGTAGCTATTATAAGTTCCTAACAGATATACTATGTCCTTTTCCACTTAACTTTATATATGGGAGTTGAACAAACCAAATAATTCAGGGTTATCCAGTTCAGTTTATTCAGGGACCTGATGTGAAAAGAGCATATATATAGACTGGATGGTGATTAATGAGAAACTAGTTGGTAGTGACAATAGATTGATGGATCCAAAATAAGCAAGCAAATACACTGAAAATCCAAATGCTGCTAAATTACTAACTCCACAGGATTCTGTGATTAAAATCAAGTAAAATATGAATCATAAAGAGCTATATTAAAATAACTAGATTTCACTGACCATGTAGACTATATAAATCTTTGTGATAAAGTTGATGTGACATAAACATTCTCTGAACTTCCACTTTAGAGCATTTTATTTACAAGAGCTCTGATGTTATTTAATAACCCATTATTTAAATGTATCAAAATTAGAAACTAAAACCAAGTCTTTTAAGAAAATAGAAATTAGCCTGGCCAGTGTGGCTCAGTGATTGAGCATTGACCATGAAACAAAAGGTCATGGTTTGATTCCCAGTCAGGGCACATGCCTGGGCTGTGGACTCACTCCTCAGTGGGAGGTGTGAAGGAGGCGGCAGCCAATCAATGATTCTCTCCCATTGTTGATGTTTCTGTCTCTCTCTCCCTCTCCCTTCCTCTCTGAAATCAATTTAATTTGCATATATATGTGTGTGTGTGTATATATATATATATATATATAATCTAATAAAAGAGTAATATGCAAATTGACCCCACTCCATTATACCCACAAGCCACGCCCACCAGCCAATCAGGAGCAAATATGCAAATTAACTCAACTAAGATGATGGTGGCCACAGAGCTGGAGTTGCCCTGGGCAATGGAGGGAGCCAGGGTCCTGTGGGCCCTGAGCTCTACTCAAGGCTACAAAGTTTTAATTATAGAAGATAAACAAACCCCAGATACCTGCTGGGATGAGACCTTGGGATGCCAGGGGCAACCCAGGCTTCAAGCAGGGGACCAAGACAACAAAATTTCAATTATAGAAGTTAAATAAATCCCAGATATCTGCTTCCAGCCAGGCATCCCAGTAGGGACCCGAACCCTGAAGGGGCTGTGGGAAGCCTGAAATGGCCCTCTGCCCCTCACCCAGGCTGGCCAGGCATCCCAGCACGTGGACATCCCCCAAAGGGTCCCAGACTTTTAGAGGGCACAGGCCGGGCTGAGGGACCTCCTGCCCCCCGAGTGCACAAATTTTTGTGCACTGGGCTTCTAATATATATATATATTTTTAAATATATACATAATTATATATATATAATTTTATATATATTAAATTTTATATACATTAAGTATATATAAAATTAATATATATATTAAATTAAATGGACTAGAGTTCCTTTTACTATATTCAATTGGCCAACAACTTCTGTATTATAATCTATTGCTACCATTTCTTTTTGATCCTTACTTATTTAGGTAATTTTTTAAAATGTTTAATAGTAGATATATTAACAAATAATTCAACATAAAATTATACACACTTGAGAAAGTTAATACTCTAAACTTGGTGGTTAACTTTTTATTTGAGAGACAAAATTAGCAAAGTTCACTAATCGCCTTGAAGTTCTTAATTTTGCTGAATACGGAGCATGAAAGAATCCTCTAACCAAAGGGAAAAAATCATCTTCCATTTGCCTAATCTGTAGGAAGGAATCGATTTTCTTCCAGTTTTATAAAACATTTGGAGCTGAGGTTTCTAAAATAGTTTTTATCATATACCTATCATTTAAAAAAATTACTCTGTTATGTCCTTAATAAGACATAAAGATTATGATTTTAAAAGGATGAAATAAAGATAAACTAAACAAGATCTATTATTAATTGTACAAAATCCTTTTTGTTTTTATCATTGACTATGCTTTTTTAAGAATCTTTGAAATCTTGCTTTAGTACTTTGTTACAAAGAGATTTAACTGCTTTTCTTGATGTGTGCCTGTGATAATTATGCTGACTGAATACTCAAAATGATTAACTCCAAAGAAACTTGATATCATATTCACGCCATCATTTTTATTAAAGTTTTTACTGAAATTGGCTAAACAATGTCTATTTTCTTATATCAATCAAGATTTTGTACTATCCTGTTTCTTTGCAAACTAATCAGAAAGTTATGTACTTTACTGTTTGGGCATTAAGTTGGACAGATTAGAAAATTTTCTTTCCAAGTGTTTTATGAGTAGAGATATGAGGTCTTTTATATTGCCGTAATTTTGCAACTAACCATATAGTGATTGAAACAATAGCAAACTTCTATTTTCAATATCTTGGCAGCAAGAGTCTCTTACGAAAAACAGTTTCTTTCTCATTTATTTTGTTAAAAGTCACCTTTGCTTTGAAAGTAATATAATAAATATTACTCAGTGTTGAGCCTTGCTTATCTAAGAGATGCTTTCCTCTTCCCCACCAAACAACACCACCACCCTGCCAAGTAACTTCCCACTGACATGCAGTTGTTATCATAGAAAAAGATAAAATTTCTGGAACATGTTGCCTTTCATTAATAAGAAAAAGCATACTACTTATTTTTCTAGTACACAACTCTCCTAAGAACGTTACCATAACAGTAAATCTCAAGGTAGCACAAAAAATGTCCATGTTAACTCACAACCTCATTACAAAGTTTTGTAAATACTTCCCATCTGAAGTTCTTAGTTTGTGGAAATGCAAGGGGAGCGGAAGAAAGGCTGCTGCCCACAGCCTGTGAAGGTCCCACTGGGGCTGTGCCTTTGGCAGGTGTCCTCCTGATTCATAGGAGGACACCTGCCAGGTGTCCTGAGACCTCCTGATTCATAGACCAAATGAGGGTATACAAAATTAGAACAACTTAATTTTCTCTTACTTTTACCATAAGAATAGTAGTTAGTAGAAGTGCTGCTATTTTCTTCTGTGTGCTCCCCTGTCCCCCCACGAGGCTAGAAGTGCACAAGGAAACCCCAATACCATGTTCGGGTGCGTCTGTCCTCCAGTCTCCAGTCTAAGGTATGGGAATAGGCAAAAAGTATAATCAGGTTGTATGATGTCAAGTCAACAAACCAGTGATACCCAGAAAAGTTGATGTTGGCTGACTCTTTTCTCTCGATATAAAGGACCTGGGGTCAGGGAGGTGTTGGTGGTCTTTCCTGACTCGGCTTAGCTAGGAGCAAATGTTCCATGAGCATCCAGTAGGGGCAGAGGAGCCTCTTCAAACCTCCTCGGTACACAGGGTGGGGACTCAGAGAGTCCATGCCAGAGCCAGCTGACAAGGAATCCAATATTCTGAGCTGCCCTCCTAGCAACCCAGGTGCTCACCCTCCTCAGGAATGCACACCTGTGTGCTGGGGTTGTTGAGTCAGTTCTCTCCGCTGACCATTCTTCTCAACAGATGGTGATCTCTTCTCCCATATTCACATCCCCACACATAGCTATTGTTTTCTTTATTGATTAAGATATCACATATGCGTCCTTATCCCCTCATTGCCTCCCCACTCATGCCCTCACCCCCCTGGTGTCTGTGTCCATTGGCTATGCTTATATGCATACATACAAGTCCTTTGATTGATCTCTCTCCCTTACCCCCACACTCCCCCTGAGGTTTGATGGTCTGATTGATGCTTCTCTGTCTCTGGATTTGTTTTTATTCATTATATTCCATATATGAGGGAGATCATGTGATATTTATATTTCTCTGACTGGCTTATTTCACTTAGCATAATGCTCTCCAGTTCCATCCATGCTATTGCAAATAGTAAGAATTCCTTTTTTCTGCAGTATAGTATTCCATTGTATAGATGTACCACAGTTTTTTAATCCACTCATCTGCTGGTGGGAATGCAGACTAGTGCAGCCACTGTGAAGAACAGTATGGAGTTTCCTCAAAAAAACCACTAAAAATGGAACTTCCATTTGATCTAGTGATCCCACTTCTAGGACTATATCCCAAGAAACCAGAAACACCAATCAGAAAAGATATATGCACCCCTATGTTCATAGCAGCACAATTCACCATAGCTAAGATTTGGAAATGCACATAGCTTTTTATTCCCACTTTCTTTTCCCCCATTCAGTCCCTGAAATGCCCTCTCCAAGGAGGTCCACCAGTATCTGCCTTTTGAACTTCTGGGAAAACTGTGGCTGTTGCAGGTAGGTGGGAAATCCAGAGCCTGGCCACAATCCTCAAATATCCCTTAAGCCAAAGCTCCCTTGTGTTGGAATGGACTCTTACCTGGGTGGCAAAATCAGGCAGCCCCTAGAGGGCAGCAGCACAAACAGCCTGAGTAACAAGAGCCTGTCCTTCCCTAAAGAGTAAATTCAAGAGGTCCCAAGGATGCAAAACCAACTCCCCTCCCCGCCCAGATTTGTAGCTGAAGCTTGTGATGACAAGAATCCATTCTGGTTTCAGTGGGCACACTGGACAACCAGCCAGCACTTCACAGGGGACAGGGGCTGCAGTTGTAGTGGCCGTTTTCAGGGTCCAGTGTCAATGGTATAAACAAGGCAATCTGTACTGTCTTGACCAGACCAGCTCTATGCTTTCTGTTAAAATTAATTAAAGTTGGTCTCTGTTTCTTTACAGCCCACAACCCTAGCTCACACAATTAGATTTCAAGTAGGTGATTTCAAGACAAAGGCGAAGAGGTGCCATCAGCTCTCTGAGCTAGGTGCTCACATGGGCTAGCACCACTAGGGACACTTCGAGTCAGTTTATCGAAAAGGCTGCTCAGCTATTACCACCAAACACTCATTGGTTGGCACTCGCGAGACACCAGGCACCGAGTGCAGAGCATTCTGTGTCATCTCTTCTAATCCTCACAACAATCCTGTGAGATTCCCTGTGAGATTCCCACTGCTGTGGTTAGCATTTCACAAATGAGAAAACAGGGTTTTTAAAAAGATTGGATAATTTGCCAAGGTTTCTGAAAGATTGGACAATTCGCCAAAGTTGCATAACTAAAGATTTGAATCCAGGCCCATCGTACCACAAAGCCCATGCTCTCAGCAGCTGTAATACTCCAGCCCATGCATTTATTACCATGCATATCAGCAGCACGTTTCTGAGCCTGACTGGACCTCACAATTAGATCCAGTATGAACTAATTTTAAAACGGGGAGCAGTTTCGACTTAGACATTTGGACCTCTGCTGCCAAAATGCTGGTTTGAGAAACAGCTGTCAAAACAGCAAGTACAGATCACTGTAGATGTGGTTGTGACCTTCAGTGTAACTGAAAAAAAAAAAAAGAAAGCCTAAATCATTGTTGACTCCATACCCTTAGGTAACAGAAGAGAAACATGTTTTTCACCATTCAGCAGTCTGTGGGTATGTTCTCCTGGCAGCCCTTGAGCACTCTGCCTTGGAGGCCAAATACCCCAGCAATGAATAAGGAAGCCTAATGGTCTTATCTTACCCAACAGTCACCAGGAGACACTATCTGAATTTTTCTTAAGCCTCTGACCAGCTGCCTTCCTGTCTTGTCCCAGCTAGTCCTAACCACATTGGTGCTACATAATCAAGCTTCTCTTCTGTCATCTGTCTTGAGGCTGGGCGTAGCCATCACTAGAAATTGGGACAATAGAAAATCAGTGCTCGGAATGCTCATTGAATGCAGACACAAGCCCCAGTCACACCACCCTGTGCACTGGTTTCCAGCAGATGGTTTAGTTTAGTTTTACAAAGCCATGTTGTCTAATCTAGTGACACCATCTACACTGCATATACTTCTTAAAAGGAGTTGGATACGGACTATATGTTTTAATATTTTCTCTCTTTGTATGAATGCTAGTGTTAAAATGCTCATTGGAGGTTGTGAACTGGCTGACAATATTAACTTTGTCTTGTTTTGTTTTTCTAGTTTGTTCATATTACCATGTGTATTCTGTGAATATATGTAGCCAACAACACATGCACACACACACAACTTGATTGGTTAGCAGTTGCCTGAATATGGCTTCACTGCATAGTATGATACAATGTCAATTAATACTATTATTATTTTTCTTTGAGTGTGTAATTGACTGGTTTTTAGGCATTTCGTATATTTTATAGACTGTAGGTAAAAAGCAAATGAATTAAAGCTGAACTCTTCCATTCTCCTTTGTAACAATTTCTGTCTCCACTTGAGATCAAATTAACCTAATAAATTAAAGATGCACATCTTCATATTACTAGAAGTTCTACTTTGAATGAAGAAAATAAACAAAGGGGATATTTTAAACAAACAGAAAAAGCCCACCTCTCAGTAGGACTAGAAGGAATTCTGCATTTCCTCTCTGGAAGAGCCATAGGCTTACTGCAGTCAAGCGAATGATTCTGTTTTACTGTTTGCTTTCTATCTTTTCATTTCTATTTATTTTAACTTGAAAAGGGTTTTGTATCCAAAAGGAGTAAAAATTGTGAAAAATTACTTTGGAACTCTGGCTAAGAAAATATTTCTGCTTTCACCTGCAATAACAAACCTCTTTCCATAGTAAGAGAAGCAATCAGAAGGCATCTGAAGGACTCTGTCCAGTTGGTTTACTTAAGCCAGGTATACTAATTCTCAATGAGCTACAGGTAAGTTTGTTATAGCTGACATCTACATACCAAAGTCCTGGATGTGAAAACAGATTTATCTTTTCCTAAGGTAACCCTGATATATCAGAGTAATTTTCTTGGGTCTTGGTTCAGCCATACCCTATCCGCAGGCCACCATCACCACGTTCTGGATCTTTGACCCTTCAGGAGCTCTATCTAGAGCCTGCAAAGTCCATCATGACACAAAGTGCTACTTCCAGATGCCTACAGCATTTTTCCATTTCATAAAGTACTCGAAGGACTGGCAGAATTTCAGTTATGGGATTGTGGTAGACAGTTAGACAGACATGAGCAGAGCAAGGACATTGAGCCAGTATAGAAGGTCATCAGAGAAGAAAGTCCTGGTTACCTAGCAAAAGACAATTGTAGGATAGAACCTTGTCCCCATGGCGACCTTTACTCCCCTAGCATATCTCTGGTCATTCAGTTTGGACCCCCTGACCTTTCCTCCCTAGAGATAACATCTGGGCCTCAGTTGTATTTCAACTCCAAGATCAGAAAAGCGGCAAAGCTAGACAAGCAACACCTTGCCAGGGCTGACCTCAGGACCAGCTGCATTTAATAATGACCCCCCTGCCCTGGCAATGACCAATCAGTTAGTAAAGACTCCCAACCCTGAAAGGACACACCTGGAAAGCTGATGAATATTCTATTGAGATGCTCCCCTGGGACCTCCCCTAAAATCTCACCTTTAAAACCCTTAGCACAGAGGACCCAGTGTGCTCTTCCTCCTAGGACCACACTCAAGCCTTTCCCTTCCCTCTTCCCCTCTCTCTAGCCCCAGGCAGGTCATCTTTACCTTCCTCACTTCTAAGCACCAAAGGCCCTTCCCTTACCTCTATAACTTGTTTCCTATGACCATTTCTTCTACAAATTACTTCTTCCAGCTCTGTGATTTTCCAAATAAATATTCTCTTATAGTTTGAGTCTTGGCTCTGAATTCTTTCCCAGTTAGACTCAGTATGGAGGTTGCTGAACCAGGTCCAGTCTGACTCAACTGTTTTAACACCTGGTGCTGTCCTCACTGCCCCTAACAGGATCATGGTCAAGCTCTTGAAATACATCAACATCCCATCAGTGAGGCCACTGGCCAATAGAAAACAGGGACCAGGAATCTTGAATCTCCAACTTACCAATGATAGAGAAATCAGCACCAGAAAATGGAAAGAAGATAGAATTATCAGGGCAAAGCACGGAATGAAAGTATATAGAACTTTTGGTTACTGCCCTGAATGTTGTCTTCTCCCAAATAAAACCTTATAGAATATATTAGGACTGAATAAGTGAGAGAAAATGAAAGAGGAGAGAAGAGGGAGAGAGAGAGTAGCAGGGAGAGGAAAAGGAAAAGGGAAAGGGAGGAGATGAAGAGAGAAGAACAAAATATGAGAAGTAAACCTATCTAAATATTTATGATGATTATCTGTAGCCACATCCCACTCTTTCTCTTTGCTTTCACACGAGAAAGGGAAGGGTTTTGTAACCTAATTAATGTTTCAGATAATATAGACCCTGAATTTATATTACATAGGTGGAAAACAGAACAGAACTAGATAACAGCAACAAGTTAGAACAAAATCAAAAGGCAACACTCCAGTGGCATTACCAAATTCTCCACCACCAGCTAAAAATAATAAATACAACAACCAGAGCCACAATGTAAACTGAAGAGAAATCTGGCTTCCCTGAGTTCAAGATAAACACAGCAAAGCCAAGTCTCCTTCACTCCCTCACTCATACCCCCACTGGGGAGTGAACAGCCTCTATAAGCACAGGGGCTCAAGGCAATGCAACCCTTAGCAAAGGTGAGATGCCCTGGGGTTGGGTGGTTATTTCAGATGGTACCTTTCTATCAGTGTTGCCCTCTTCTTCCAGCTGATCCCTGAAATTCCACCTTTCCAGTTTCATTCTAGCTTCTGCAGTTTAAAAGCTAACACTTTGGACTTAGTCATTGTTTATATTTTAGCATGAATGAATTGATGAGATCAATTCTTGTTTGGTCAAAGAAGATGGACAGAGTACATTAGGGCACTCTGCTATTTATGGGCAAAGGAAGGAAGCGCCATCGGATGAGTACTGGGCATGGCAGAGTAGAGCATGGCCCAGGGCTGCCCCAGGGAAGAGATGGAAAATGCAACTTTTTGAAAGTCTCTCCTCTAATCCTAATGCTCTTATGTGCTTTTCTTGGGGAAATAGTGGTACACTTATGCAGGCAGTGTCTGAACCACAGCTGATGCTAAATAAATGCTTATTGAATGAATAAATGACTTAGACCTAAGGTTCTCCTTTAACTTGTTGCTTCAGTTTCAAGCAATAGTCATAACTGGAGACCCACAGTGTGGTAGAACATGAGAGATAATTCAAGCTACAGCCCAGAGGGCCGAACCCTTCAGGTTCCTGGTGCGTTAACATCCACAAGGCTACTGAGGACAAGCATTGTGCTGAGTGATTTGCAGAACCCATGCCCTTATTTCCACCTGCCAGCTTGAAGAGGTAACTATTTCACTATTTTTTAGGGTACACTTACATAGTGCTTGACTGCATGCAGGTGTATCCCTCCATTTTATAGGCATGTTGGGTAACTTAACCACGGTCCTCCCATTGAGAGATCTGAGCCTGGTGCAGCTGGCTCCTTAACAAATGTGGCGTACTGCCTCTCACTTGCCAACAAGTTTGAGCATTGCTATGTGTGCAGGGTGTGCTCAGATTGAACACTTCCTGTGCCTATAGTTGTGCTATAGAGGCTTTGTGTGGTGCTGGCTTCATAAAGACTCTTTCTTGATGGTCTGATCTTATCCTGCCTCAGCTACTAGCCCATCAAATGTCCTTTATGGAAGGATTTGTAAAGGGGCTCGGAGGAAAATGCAAAACATAATTCCCAATTTTCATCCTGCCTTCAAAAAGCCAAATAATCTAGTTAAGCAGAGAAAGCAGTTAGATATTCAAGGCAACTAGCATTATGAGAAAGACTAGGATGAGAGTCACATGAAAGTACAGACAAAAATGCTGCTGAGGTCCTTTATTGCCTCCCGCTCTTATTTCCCTCCAGTGGTAAGGGTCCCCCAAACAAACTTGAGACAGAGGGTGAACAGACAGCTAATCTAAATCACTTTCATCCATAGCTAGCCTTACTTTTGGATGGTTGAATATATCTTATATTCAGCACACGTTGCATGTATGAATGAATGAATGAATGAATGAACGAACGAACTAACAAATGAATGCTAAGCTTACAAACATTTTACTTATTTTCTTTTTTTTTCCAATTTAAATTTATCTTTATTGTTCAGATTATTACAGTTGTTCCTCTTTTTCCCCCCATAGCTCCCCTCCTCCCATTTCCCACCCCACCCTCTGTCCCCCGCCCCACTGTCCGCATCCATAGGTGTACGATCATTGTCCATTCTCTTCCCGCACCCCCAACACCCTTTACTCCTGAAAATTGTGAATCCACTCCCTTTCTATGCCTCTGATTCTATTCTATTCACCAGTTTATTCTGTTCATCAGATTTCTTATTCACTTGATTTTTAGGTTCACTTGTTGATAGATATGCATTTGTTGTTCATAATTTTTATCTTTACTTTTTCTCCATCCTCTTCTCAAAGGATACCTTTCAGCATTTCATATAATACTGGTTGGGTGGTGATGAACTCCTTTAGCTTTTTTTTGTCTGTGAAGCTCTTTATCTGACCTTCAATTCTGAATGATAGCCTTGCTGGGTAAAGTAATTTTGGCTGTAGGTTCTTGCTGTTCATCACCTTGAATATTTCTTGCCACTCCCTTCTGGC
>PVJC01012062.1:0-40357 GCA_004026665.1 Murina feae | reverse complement strand
GCTGTGAATAGTATCCTTAATGTTATCCCAGAGGCCCCTTAAACATTTTGTAAAAATTCATCTTTCTTTTCAGTTCCAGTTGGCTGTTTTCCACTACTTTGTCATCCAAATCACTGAGTCAGTCCTTTGCTTCATTTAATCTGTGTTTATTCCTTCTAATGTAGTCTTTATTTCTCTTATATTCTTCATTTCTTACTGGGTCTTTTTGTTTGTTTTCTATCTCCGTTTTTATGTGTTTTTTTTTTTTTTTTTTTAAATCTCATTGTTAAAGTTCTCCCTCAGATCATCTGTTCTTCCCCTAAGTTTATTGAGCATCCTTGTAACTAGTGTTTTGAACTCTGAATTTGATAGATTGATTTTCTCTATTTTTTTTTAAATTCCTTTTCTGAGTTTTGTCCTGTTATTCCATTTGGGACATGTTTCTTTGTCTTCTCATTTTGGCTGTCTCTCTGTGTTTGTATGAATTATACAGATATGCTACAGCTTCTAGTATTTTTAGGGTGGCCATATGTAGTAAGTGTCCTGTGGGACCCAATGGAAAATCTCTAGGGATACCTGAACTGGATATTGTAGGTGTGGTCTGTGTGTACCCTCCTGTTGAAGTTGAATCTTGATTGCTGTTGGCATGTAAGTGGGTGGAATGACTCTTAGGCCTACTGGCTATGAGGTCTGGTCATGAATACAGAAGCTGAGCTATTATGTTGGGCTGAATCCATGAAGTGGGATTTGCTATAGTGGAGCTCTGATGTCTGCTGTATCCACCATTTGGGTGTGTTGTTTGTGGAGCTAATGGAGTGGTTTTCTGGTGTGGTCTGAAGGCAGTTGTGTTGCTTCTGGGACCTCTTTGGAATGGTTCCAGTGCAGGTCCAGGTCAGCCACTACCTGTGCTAGGCCTGGAGTCTCTTGGTAGAAGCTACAATGTGATCTATGGTTGATAGCTTCTTGTGCTATGCGTGGAGTCACCTGAGAGAGGCTATGCTATGAACTGAGGTTGGCTACCACTAGTGCTGGGCTAGGGGTTGCTTAGTAAGAAGTATAGGGCATGCAAATGCTATCTACTTGTTTAAGGTTTGTGGACCTTTCAGAGTTTAGGGAAGTTCACAGTGTGGGCTGAGGCCAGATACTTACAAGTTATAGGCATTGAATAATGTTCCAGCCTGTGCACTAGTTTGGTGGGGCTGGTTCTCAGGGAGTCACTGGTATGGGGAGAGTTTGATGAATACTGATTAGGGCTCTCCTGTACTCCAATATCTGGTTTGGGGAGGGCTTAGCAAAGGAACATATTGCTGACAAAGCTGCTCCTTCAATTCTTCCCCATGTAGCCTTGGTGATTTTCAAACTCCTGCCCAGCTTTGGAACTCAGAGCAAGTGCATCTATCAGCAAGTAAGTCTGGGGCAGGCCCTTTAAGAGGAGCAACTGGTGCTCCAGCAGTTCTCTGTCTCACGTGGAGGGAATCCCTGCTGATTTTCATAGTCACTTGCGTGGGGAGTCCTCTTTTCACAAATGGTCTGGGCTGTGGAGTCTAGAGCCCCTTGGTCCTTAGGGGGGAACCTCTGCAGTCAAGATATCCCTCCCAGTTCTCAACCACCACATGTGGGTGTGGGACCAGCCATTTTCCAGTCTCTGCCCCTCCTACCAGCCTCAAAGTGGCTTCTTCTTTATATTCTTGGTTATAGGATTTCTGTTCAGCTAGTCTTTAGGTTGTTCTCAGGGGTGTTTATTCTATAATTATCTGTATTTATTCCCAGCCAGGGTGGCTTAGTGGTTGAGCATCAACCTATGAACTAAGCGGTCACGGTTCGATTCCCAATCAGGGTACATGCCCAGGTTGCAGGCTTAATCCCCAGTATGGGGCATGCAGGAGGCAGCCAACCAGTGATTCTCTGTCATCATTGATGTTTCTATCTCTCCCTCTCCCTTCCTCTCTGAAATAAATTTTATATATATATATATATATATATATATATATATATATATATATATATATATATATAATTTGTTTTTTAATGTGGTAGTGGGAGGAGGTGAGCATAGCATTTATCTACTCTGAAATTTTTGAGGTTGCTCTTTAAGGTTTGTTTTTGATGCCAAGAAGGCTCTTTCTTAGTGTATATTTCCCTGGTTCTTTTTGGTAAACTTCTAACTGATATCTGGTTTAGCTAGTTGATCTGTGGAGCCAACAACATATTCTTAATTGCTTACCACCAGAATCCCTGTTGTTTTTACAGTACCCTTAAACCTTAAGTCCCCACTCTTTTTATTCCTGGTAAAGTCAGTTTCCTTAAGGAGCAATTGGGAACTTTTCATTCTTATATCCACAAATATGTTTGCCTCTCTCCTGGGCAAAACCTCTGCACCACTGCCCGAGACTTCAGGGAGCAGATAGTGGCCTGCTTTTCAAATAGCAACACCCCTGATTTACCAGCAGCATGCTGGGCACGGGCCATGCTTCTGGGTCTCCTGGCATGCAGCCTTTGAGCTGTGAGTGAACTGGAATAATATTCTTGTCCTGCAACACCTAGGGTATGAATGTATTGGGTGGAAGAAGAGAGGCTCATACTCCTCTACTGTTTTTGCCTGCAATTGGGCATCTGCAACATGGAGTTAAGGGTGTAGAGATGAAAACTGCTGGTGGCCTGACTCTCCTGGAGAGATACCATAATCCTTGGCTGGGAATTTGATAGGAAAAAGAGCCTTGTATTCATGGCTGCTCCCACTCAGAGTGGATTTTCCCATCACACTGAGCTGAGAGGTAGAGCTGGAGCAGATTGTGGTTCAAATGCTACAGACTCTCATTCTTGTTGCTGAGATTTTCTTCAACAAATGTATGCCCTTAGGGAAAATTCTAGTAAGTTTGAATGGTATTAAAATATAATTATTTTTTTGCAGGGGGCAGTTATGGATCTTTTGCTTGGGATTATATCTGTGAAAGTCTTTATGTTGCCTTTGTAGATGTTATCCACCTTTAGTCCTTATTGATTTTTCTCTTTACATTTTTGGCAGTCCCATTCTCATTGATTGGCTAGTTTTTCTAGATGCAAACTTATTTTAAATCCAATGTAAAGTATATTCACTTGGCTTCTCCAAAGATAGTTCATCTAACTGTAAATTGTATCTATAAAAGATTTTTGTAAAGGTTGACAATGTAGCTCCAAGAAATGAGAATATTAAACATTTAATAATTCAAACGTTGTATATTATGTGGTCATTTCTCCTTGAATAATCTAATGTTACTGAGATTAATTTACTTCATTAAAGTTACAGCTGTGTAAGATGAAATCATGTTTATTAAAAAGATCTTTAGAGAGTAGAAAATATTTTAAAACCTAAAATAAAACTGGAACGCCTAGTCTAAGGAAATACTTCTTATTTTATTGATAAACTTCTATGGATCATGAGTGTGAAAAATGACCAGGAAGAATATGCAAATAGAAAGGAGAAATGACCAAAAAAGTATAGGAGGAATGTATCAGTTAGGTGTTGATGTGTAACAAAATTTAGTGGCTTAAAACAGTAATTATTTACTATTTTTTCATGATTCTGAAAGTCAACTAACTTAGGCTGAGACCTGATAGACAGTTTGCCACTCTTCGGTGAGTTCACATTATTGTCTACAGTTGGCTAGGGATGGCTCTGTGGCATGTGTCTCTTATTGTCTTCTTATGACCAGCAGCTAGCCCCAAGATGTTCTTCTTATGATGATGGAAGAGACACAAGAGAGTAATTGGAAACATGCAAGGCCTCTTGAGGCCTAGGTTTGGGACTGAACACCATAATGTCTACCTCATTCTTCTGGCCAAAGAAAATCACATCGGGTGTGGAAATGTGTTTTACTTTAATGGGAGGAACTCAAAACTCATGTAATAAAGTATAGAATTAGTATTAATAGTGCAATCAGTCTACCACAAGAAACTAGGAAAGGAAGAGTTTCCCCTGCTAAGTTAACTATGTCAAATGCAAGTTAACAGTTCTATTTTTATTAGACTATAAAAGAGGAGCAACCTTTTGCCAAATACGCTAATTCTGTCTTGTTGTAGGAATGTGTATAATATAGAAAAGTACAAAAGCATGAGATGGAGCTCAGCAGCTATCTTACAAGTGAGCAGACTGGTCCTTAAATATGTGCCCTTTCATTGCAAATGCTTATTGTATACTTTCTATGTTGCCATCTTTTGTATGGGTGGAGTGCAGATTACTGTGGAAAGCAGATTACTAAGCTTTTCTAATTCTTGAGAGGTTTAATCTTTACTTTTCTCAGGAATGTGCCGCATCAGCAGGTTGTTTGTCTTTAAAATGGGGAGGCTTCTAGTGAAGCTGACAATATACTCCACAAATATCTTAAAACTGTGGAACTTTCCCTCTGGAATTATTACATGTGAATGGATTCCTACATTTTACAATGGAAAAGCATGAAATCACAACCGGTTTGGCTACTGCTATTATTCATTTAGCAGGTTTTATTCTTTTAACAGTTAAACTTCCATTATGTTTTACTCTTTATTACATACCATTTTTATGTGTTTCACAGTTTAATGCATTTTGAAGTTAACTATTTGAAAGGATGTTCGATATTTGAAAGTAAGAGTAATTTACCATTCTTGTGCTTTTCTAATGCTATATGTATTGGTAGTTTTTAAAAAGATAACAATGAATTCTGCTATTAAAACAAGTCTAATAATACTACTCTTCTTGCTACCTATAGCAAGTCCTAATGTTTTAAATGTGGGATATGTGCTTAGGAATATATATATATATATATATATATATATATATATAGTAATAAAAGAGAAACATGCAAATTGACCGTACCTCTACCACACCTACAACCCACGCCCACAAGCCACACCCACAAGCAAATCAGGATTAGATATGCAAATTAACCCAACTAAGATGGCATCGGCCACAGAGCTGGAGTGAACAGGAGGCTTGCAATGCCCCTGGCAATGGAGGAAGCCAAGCTTTCTGCCTGCCCTGGCTGGTTGTGGGCTCTGCTCAAGGCTACAAAGTTTTACTTATAGAAGATAAATAAGTCCCAGATACCTGCTTTGAGCCGCTGTGGCCTCCGCTCAAGGAGGGCCTGGGAGCCTGGGTTGCCAGGGGCAACCCAGGATCTGGGCTCTGCTCAAGGCTACAAAGTTTCAATTATAGAACTTAAATAAATCCCAGATACCTGCTTCCAGTCCTGTGGACAGCCTGAAAGAGGCCCTCAGCCCCTCACCCAGGCTGGCACACCTCCATGGGGTGAGGGTCTTCACTGGGGGGCTTGGTCAGCCTGAAATGGCCCTCAACTCCTCACCCAGGCTGGCCAGGCACCAGCAGTACCCCCACCCTGATCCAGGACACCCTTCAGGGCAAACCAGCTAGCCCCCACCCATGCTGCAGGCCTCTTTCTATTCTAATAAAAGAGTAATATGGAAATTAACCATCTCTCTGAGATGCCTAAGCCACGCCCACCAGCTAATCAGAGTAGCTGTATGCAAATTAACCCTACCAAGATGGAGGCCAACAGCCAAAGTGTAAGCAATGGTGAGTGCGGGGCGGGTGGTGGCAGGGGTGGGGCGTGCGGCGGTGTGTGTGGCCTGTTGGAGTGCGGCAAGAACCTGTGTGACCTGGACAAGGTCCCTGCGACCCTGGAGTTTTTTAAGCTGCTGGGGCCAGACTATGGGGCCGGCTCTGAGGTGGGCGTCTTGCTCCCCGTGGAGCCTCTGGATGGGTTCCCTGTCCACTGCCTGAAGGGGGTGTGGGCAGCCTGAAAACAGCCATCAGCCCCTCACCCAGACTGGGCATACCCTCATGGGGTGAAGGTTCCCGCTTGGGGGGCTTGGCCAGCCTGCAAACAGCCATCAGCCCCTCACCCAGGCTGGCCAGGCACGCTAGCAGGTGGACATCCCCTGAGGGGTCCCAGACTGTGAGAGGGCACAGGCCAGGCTGAGGGACCCTCCCAAGTGCACAAATTTTTGTGCACTGGGCTCTCAGTTCTATATAATAAAAGGATAATATGCAAATTGATCCTAACAGCAGAATGACTGGAAATGACTGATCCTAACAGCAGAATGACTGGAAATGACACACACTGACCACCAGGGGACAGACACTCAATGCAGGAGCTACACCTGGTGGTCAGTTCACTCCCAAAGTGGGAGGTCTGCTCAGCCACAAGCCAGGCTGCCAGCTGCCAGCACAGCAGTGGTGGCCTGAGACTCTCCCGCCTCCTCAGCAGTGCTAAGGATGTCCAACTGAAGTTTAGATCTGCTCCCCGCTGGCAAGTGGACATCCACCGAGGGCTCCCAGGCTGCCAGAGGGATGTCTGACTGCCAGCATCCCTGGGGGATCAGGCCTAAGCCAGCATGTGGACATACCCTGAAGGGTCTCAGACTGTGAGAGGGCACAGACTGGGCTGAGGGACCCCCCCGAGTGTACAAATTTTTGTGCACCGGTCCTCTAGTATATATATATCATACATACATGGAAATGTTAGATGCTGCATCAAATACACAGACAACCATGTGAGAAGGAACAGAAAATTCTGGTAATCATTACTTAGATTTTTGAAAAACACATACATACACACCCAAACAAAAGGCTAAGTTGATAGCAATATTCTGTATGCTAAGTGTAGCAGAAAGTAAATACTATTTGAGGAAATTCTTATTTACTTACCCAAAGTTTTATTTGAATTTAAAATTAATGACACTGAGTTTTAAAAGCAGATTAATTCAGACATTAGAAAGGACTTGTTTACTTGGAGAATAGATGTGTCTATGCATTTGTAACAGTGATGTTCAAATTTATAAGAAAGTAAAATGTTTTCTTCTATTAGATTTATTTTTATATGTTAATATATGTAAGGTGACATAAAGGTAATAAAAATATTACACTTTTAAAAATAACAAATATCTTAGAATGCATACTTCAAAATATGTGTTGTCCATCAGCTATGGGGGGAAAATGTGGAAACCATGTTTTTTCAAAGAATTCAAATCTTTTCTGAAATATATTAATTGCTATGAGGAAATAATTTGTAAGTTTCATAAGAAAATCATTCTAATTTTCTCTCACCGATAAATATTATTCAGCTTGATTTTTCACTTGATTCTTCAGTGTTTACTTGAGTTGTAAAAACCTTAATTCTGTTAATGGTAATACATTCACATGATTCTCAGACCCGGAAGTTAGCAAAATTTACTTTCATGAATATTCTTTTCCACATATTTGAGCAAATACAAATACAAACGCACCGTTCTTGTATCTTTCAACATAAATAGTAATATACTCATGAAAAATTTCTCAAATTTACTTTGTTTTATTTGGAAAATCTCATATCCATACATGGTTTCCACATTTTTCCCATAGCTGTAGAGTACTCTAGTATATAAAGTGGTCCCCACTAATGGGCAAGTAGTAATGAATGACTTTGTTTTCAAATGACATGACTATTTTTAAAACCAAATACACTTTCAAGGCACAAGAATTCTCAGCACTGTGGGTATTAACAAGAAGTATCACAGATTCTGAAATAAGTGAGCTAAATATTATTAAAAATAGTAACATTACAAAGCTATGTATATACAACAATAATTTAGATTATATATTTAGCATGTTTATAAAAATAATTACCCTAATTTTACATTGTATCTCTTATTATGGTCATAGTACAAAGACATACTTTTGTTTTATTTATTTATTTCTGATTTTCTTGGGGAATACAAACTGTTTCTACCTTATTACAAGAGGTTTATTTGTTGTTGTTTTTTGTTGTTGTGTTTTTTTTTTTAGTCTATGAAGTGCTAAAGGAACATGAAGTCGGTTTAGTTATGTTGTCTCCTTTCCATTTTATTGAAGAAGGGGGGGTGGGGGGGAACCTCTTTAAGATTCAGAGAGATTGAATAACTTGTTCATGTCACAGAGCTAGAAATTGACAATGCCAAGATTTGAATCCTCTTCATAAACTAAAATGAATTAGTAGCATGTGTGTATGTTTTTCATAAGAATAGAGAAGGTGGCTGGTAGAATGAAAATAATATCTAGATGAACACAGAATCTAGTAAGATATCATCAGAATTAAACAAAGCATGATAATGATTCAGAATCCAGTTTGAGAACAATAAGATTTTAATCTAATCAATTGTGGAAGAAATGAGCAACATGAATGAGAATTTCAACCTAATAACTTTAGCCTATATGAGATAATAAATTCTTCCCCTAAGTTAGTTAAATGATTTACCCTAGCACAATTTTAAATTAAAAATACAGATGATGAACTAAATCAAACCTATAACATTAGTACTTTTTGTGTTAAGTTCAAGATAATCTGTGCTTGTCATTCAAAGTATTTGGTGACTTTAAGAGAAACTGATATTTGTGATATTAAATTTAAAATATAAGAGAATGAATGTTTTTAAAAGTAATATCGGAATAAAGACTAATATAGCTAAAACATTTAATTTAATAGTTTAAAAAGTATTATCTGAGTAGTTTTGAAATTTTGACTTGTTTAGAATTGTAAATTTGTTCTTTCTGATATATTATAAAAATATATCATGCTGTAGGTATATTTTCACTCATTGTTCTGGGGACTTATTAGATCATTTCAGTCCAGAAAATTTTATGGAGACTCTTCTTGAATTATTTCATTAATAATTTTTTTTCCTGTTGTTTTTCTTCTTCTCTCTTTCTTGGCCTCTTATTATTGACTACTGAATCTTTTTCTACTTGTCATTTAATTTTACTCTTTTCCCCCTCTATTTTCAATTCTTATCTTTTTTTAAATTTACTTTCTGGAAACTTTTCTCTCCAACTTCTCTTTTAGTTTTGCAGTTCTGCTATCATAATTCTAATTTCCAAGAATTCCTTTTTTATTTTCTGTATTGAAAGAAACATCATGTTCTTGTTTCATAAATGCCAACTCTTCTCTTAGCTCTCTGAGAACTTTAATGAAAGAATTTGGTTAGCTCATAGTCTTTATTTTCTTCAAGTCACTTATTTCTGTTTGAGCTTCTATCTTTCAGTTTAGAGACCTTCTACAATGCCTATGCATTTTGGCTGTAGGCCAAGTCTGTTGGCTATTATGTAAGGTATTCCAGCACTGATTGGAAGCTTTGTGCAAATAGATAGAGCCTGTAGATCTGAGTGTCATTATCAGGTGATTTGGCTGAGTCATTTAGAAGGAGAACTTCCAATGTCAATATTTGTTGGCCTTTTCTCTTGGACAGGTAGATTCTCCAGAGAAGATTCTCCTGGACTCTTGTCTGGAGCTCAAAATCCTCATTGTCAGCAAATAGAGTGCCCTGTGTCTGGTGTGCTCTGACCTGATAGAATTTTTCAGAGAAGAAACCTTCAGTCTTATGTGGAAGAGAGCTATTAAATAGACCTAGTGGTTTAATTGCTTCTTATATCTTCAGCAGTTTCTGTTTTTTAGTTTTTCCTCTACCTTCTCATCTGTCTAGATGTATGAAGTCCAAATATTTTATGGACTATGTTTTGCTTCTAAGATCTACTTTCTTGGGTCTCTTAAGGTAGCTGCCTCTCATCTGTCTCTCCTTGCATTCTCTTGGTCCTTGTGGATTTTTGCATTTTTGTTTTAACACTTTGCTAGCATTTTAGTGATATTTTATGAGTGAATATGAATTTATCCATTATATTTAATGGAAAGTGTTGCAGTAGTTTTCAGACATGCTCATATTTATGAATAAAAGAATTTTTCTATCCAGTCTTAATAATGAACATTTACTTCCTTAACAACACTATTTATTATTCTGTATATTCTTAACACTTTTTTGTACATTTGGCAGTAGCCCATATATTTGTAGACATGCACAATGTGTTAGACTTACGTGAGTAGTTATATCAACATGGTTGATGGGCAGACTCATTTAACATTATTGTCAGTCATTTGAATGATGGCCAAGTATATGCAGTGCACATGTATTAAATTTGCTGATAGCATGGGCCACTGGTTACTTGGACAATAGTATCAAAAAGTATAAACTCTCAAAAAAAAAAAGTAGAAACAAACATTAACTGAAACATTAGTTGAAAAGAGAGGCACAGGACAGAGGACTATAAAAAAGAAAAATTAAATCCATATTTTTTCATTAGTAAACATTGGCTATGCTTAAAAATGGAAGAAAAATCTCGTTAATTAGTGACAAACTAAACATGAATCAGCAATATATAAACTTTTAAATATAGTTTTATATACTAAGGCAAGTTACTGGTTTTTGTCAACAAGAAAACATTCTGATAAAAAAGCTCATTAGTCCTTCTAAACTCAGCATTAGCCAGGCTTTTACTGCACTTTTGTTTAGGGGCCCACAGTTTTAGCAAGACGTGGGGATCTTGGAAAGACTTCAGAAGAAAGCAGTGAAAAGAATGAAGTCATCCAGAATTTCAGTTGGAAAGGAAAGTATAAAAGAATCACAGTCATTTAATTTGGTGAGGACAAGGCCAAGAAGGAATAGAACAAGTGTTTATACATACGAAAGAATTAAGTTTTAGGAAGGCAAAGCACTATTTCCCCCCCTTTCTCCCCTCTCCCCTCACTTACATTACAGATTAGGTAACAGGGAAATTCCTTGCCTCTGTTCTCCTTACTTTGTCTTAAAATAAAGGATGCATAGTCCTATGGGGACAAGGAGTGTTCAATGAGTTATTAACTAGTAGAGGTCGCTGGGGACATAGGGAGCCATCAGCTGCAAAGGATACTGAGGGTGAAGTTGAGAGGTTCAGGTTGATTTCTCTGTCTGGCATGAACTACTTGATATCCTAATCATTTTGTTCCCTCTACAAGGCAAGAAAACAGCCTTGCACCCCATTTTGTAAAGCGTCGCTGTGATAGGGAAATGCAGGTGACAGCAAGGGAATTTGATATTTGCCACCTGAAGGAAATAGATAAAAACCATCTAAATTTTAGGCAGGCTTTGAATAGGAAGCCAAACTCAGAGGAGACTTTTTCAAACCAGGCTGAATGGCAGGGCGATTAAGCAGATAGGTTCTGAGAGAATACCACTACTACAGGTCTATATCCCAGCTTAGCTTCTTCCTGGATGGGTCTCTCTAGACAAGTTATTTTAGTACTCCTATGTTATATTCCTCTTTAAAAGAGGGTCACAAGAATAATACTGCAGACGTGGTAGAATTAAGTGAGCTAAAACTTATAATGTAAATTGACCCTTGAACAGCATGGGGGTGAGGGGTGCTAATTCTTGGGCAGTGGAAAATCCACATATAACTTTTGAGTCCTCAAACACGTAACTACAGTCAGCCTTTGCATCTCTGGATTCAACCAACTGGATTAAAACCAACACTTTTCATCTGTGGTTTGGAAACGGCAGTTGGGAATGTTTTCCTCTCTGGTTTGTTGAATCTGCGATGTGAAAACTGACGCTATGGTCGCTGACTGTGTTGAAAAACAACAACCACAACAAAAACCTCTCTTAAAAGTGGACCCAGTCACTGTTGTTCAAGGGTCAACTGTGCTGAAAACAGGAACTACAACATAGTAAGTGCTCAGTCAACATTTTAATTCCATTCTGACCTGTGGGACTTGTGCGTTTTAACATTCAGAAACCTCCATTTATACCTCTGTAGCACTCCCTTTGTGTGGAAGTAGTATTTTCACCTGTATTAGAGATATTTGTGTCCTAGCCTTATCCTTTCCAGCAGATTTTAAGTAAGTTCCCGGAGAGTGGGTTTTATTTTAATTTGGTTTTGATTCTCTAAATACTTGGGCCTACCTCACAGTAGATGCTTAAAAGCATTTACTTGTTGAATGGATTTGAAACGTTAAAAGTGTGTGTAAAGAGCATCGTGTATAGTGAATATGTGGTATGTGAAATGCTGTGTCATTACATTACGTTGTTTTATAGGAGTCTGCCCTAGAAAGAGACTGAGTCTTGGAGTTAGATAGGAATGAGTTCAGTTCTGTTCTTCCACGACTTGACTTTGCAGGAGCAATTTTACTTTCCTGAACCTCAGTTAACTCAGGAAATAAACACGTTGCAGGGCTGTTGTGAGGATTAGAGATAATATATTTAAAGCACTTGGCACAATAGCAATGACAATAAATGGGTAAAGAGTTTTTTTGGTAATTATTTTGATAACTATCTTGGGCATCCCTGCCCTTTGAGAGGCAAATCTCGGCTCCTTGTGATGTTGGTAAAATGACTGTTTCAGATAGTCTCTGTGATCCATCAACCCTCATAACCACATTTGGCAGCAGTGGGCTCTACTTTCCAAGGACTTCTGTCTAAAATTTAGACAGACTCTAAAATTCCCTCAGTGACATTCCTGTTTGGGCCCAGGTCTAAGAAAACAGGCCACGGATGCAGTCCTATTGGCAAGGAGCAGGTGTGGGCTGGCTGCATCCATGGAAATCTACAGCTGTGCGCCTTACCTGAGGCACAGCCTCCTGATTGGAAAGCACATGCATAGAGTAGATGGATAATAGCAGCACAGGTGGGAGCCCTGAATTGCCAATGCAAATAAGGCTAAATGGTAGATCCAGGTTTACTGAGGTTGAAGTTGGAGAGTGGTTAAAGGTCCAGGTATTCGGAACCACTTTACTTGCAGTTCCATGAGTAAATCATGCAATTTCAAACCTCCATGTTGTATAATGATCTTCAATAGTGTATAATTTCACTGCCTGAAATTCATTCCCTTGCCTTTGACCCTCTGATCAATTTCTCAATCATTTTTAAAGGTCCACTTGATGAAGCTCTTTTCTACTGTACCTGAGTAAAATAGACAAATCTTACTTTGGGGTTCCCTTTCAAATAAGTAACATCATAATTACTATGGTAGTTTTTACTTTAAAAGTTTGTTTCTTTTCACTAAATTGTAAGTTCCTTGAGGATAGAAAAGGATATTCTTCACCTTTATATCCCGAGTCTGGCATATCCTATATAATAAAAGGGTAATATGCAAATTGACCCTAACAGCACAACTACTGGGAATGACTGGTCACTATGACACACACTGACCACCAGGGAACAGACACTCAATGCAGGAGCTTCCCACTGGTGGTCAGTGCACTCCCACAGGAGAGCTCTGCTCAGCCACAAGCCAGGCTGATGGCTGCCAGTACAGCGGTGGTGGTGGGAGCCTCACCTGCCTCCTCAGCAGCACTAAGGATGTCTGACTGTAGCTTAGGCCTGCTGGCAAGTGGACATCCCTTGAGGGCTCCTGGGCTGCCAGAGGGATGTCTGACTGCCAACTTAGGCCCGATCACCCAGGGAGCAGGCCTAAGCCAACACGTGGACATCCCCTGAGAGATCCCAGACTGTGAGAGGGCATAGGCCAGACTAAGGAAACCCCCCCCCCCCCCGGAGTGCACAAATGTTTGTGCACCGGGCCTCCGGTAGTATATATTCAGTAAACATTTGTTAACTGACTGTATGAATGACCCAGAAGTTGGCAATTCAAGCCCTTAGATGCCCACCACTTTCCTCTATACACAAGGTAGTAGCAGCCTTGATGATTCACTTTTCTTATCTCTAAAAGTGGAGACAACCATGCTTTTCCTGTTTTCAAACTGGTTTTATAAAGGACCTGTGCAAGTGCTGCTGAAAGGGATTTCACTGGCTGCATGAAAGCATTCCCCAATGCCTAGTACGACCGTTTACCTTATTTTGCAGTATTTGCTATTTCTATAACAGTCATTTACTTTATGATGAGAATATCAAATTTAGTAGGGGAAGGAAGTAGGTAGTTTTGGTGATAAGTTCATTCATATATTAAGAATTTGAGGTATCCATTTATTCTTCCCAGTATAAGTGATTATGGCTTTAAATTTTTTTAATTAAAAAAATTTTTTAGTATTTTGGTTTTTCAAGTTACTTTTCTTCTCTGTTGTTTTAAGTTATGTAATTTGTGGAACCACCATCTTGCCTCCATTTAGGATAGTTTTTTAAACTTTCAGAATATATGAATTAAACTTTGAAATGTAAGAGGAAAATGATAAATTCTGTAAGTATTTAATGTGCACTTACTTTGTAAATGTTGACATTCTAGTCATGAAAGGCATGCAGCTCTTCATCAAACTCCAGCAGGAAGGGCAAGAAACATTCAGGTATCAATGTAATTTTAGATGGAAAGCTAGCAGCAACATAAACTCTCAGCAAGGAGCTGGTATGGGGATTCAGAAAAGGAGAGCTCCCAAGTCAATGGATTTGTGTTTGAGAGGAAAACACTCAAGTTATAATGTTTGGGACCAGCAAGTCAAAATGAAGCCAAATAAGAACTAATAGAGGCATTAGGCTGTCTCTTTAATTCTATATAGTATATACTTTTGGTTCTTGAGACCTGAAGTAAATTTGTCTTCTGACTTGGTGGTGGTGCAGGAAAGAAGAGGTGTGAGTCATTTCTCCCTACCCAGCTATTCCAGGGGCAGCCTGTTTCATGGATCTCATGGGAATCACATGGCCATCAGTACTGAGATATCAGCTTAGGCCTCGTTAAGTGGCATATCTGAAAATCTAGGCAAAATGTTGGCAATTATTAAAGCCAGGTGATGGTTCCTGAGAGTTCTCTATACTATCCTCCCCTACTTTTATGTATGTTTGAAAATTTCCATAATGAAAAAAAAAATGGCAGCCACAGGGAGCTTGGGTATTTGCTATGAGGGAGCCCTTTTTTTTCCTACAAATGACTATAACCAAGCTTGAAGGTGCTTGTGCCCCTGACAGGAAGAGAAGAGCCTTGCCTTCCTTTTTCCACACAAGCCCCAGGAGAAAGGCAGAGTGGTCCTTTTGACAGCCCTCTCTTGCCCTCCAGTTAGGAGGCTTGCTGGTTGATAATTCATGACCTGAGTTCACATTTTATCTGTAGAGTCAATGTGGCAAGCATATAACATATTATATTGGGAAGCAAAAGACTTGGCTTCAAGGCCCAATTTTTGCTAGCAAATTTTGGAGGACAGAAAACAATGTTAATCGAGTGCTTCCTCCAGGCCAGGCGCTGTGCTTTAGACAATGGTCATATGTTACCTTGTATATACCATCTGTACAATAGAGATCACCTTTACTTATATCGGTGGGTTGTTTTGTGGCACAAACAAGATAATCATATAAATAATTTGAAATTTTATAAAATCTCACTAGAGGCTCATTGGATGAAATTTGTGCAAGAGTAGGCCTTCCTACCCCGGGATGCTGACAATGATTCCCTCTGGCATCTGTAACCCGGGCTTCCCTGTGGCCACCGGCAGGCACCTGGGACCTGGGCTTCATCCAAAAGGAGGTCTGGAAGGATGTCCAGTCTAATTAGCATATTATGCTTTTATTAATATAGATAGCTTATCCTATATAATAAAAGCATAATATGCTAAATATCCGGTCATACAGTTGGCCATTCAACCAATCAAAGTATAATATGCTAATGATATGCTAAGGCTGCTCAACTGCTTGCTATGATGTGTGCTGACCACCAGGGGGCAGATGCTCCAACCAGTAGGTTAGCTTGCTGCTGGGGTCCGGCCGATCAGGACTGAATGAGATGGGCTGGACATGCCCTGGAGCCCTTCCACGGTCCCCCTCTGGCTGGCCAACCTCCCACATCCCTCCTGACCCCAATTGTTCATCGGTGGGGTCATGGCTGGTGAGTGCAGCAGCACTAAGGATGTCCAATTGCTGACTTAGGCCCACTTCCCATGGGGAGAGGGCCTAAGCCAGCAGTTGGATATCCCCTGAGGGCTCTTGGACTGTGAGAGGGTGCAGGCTGGGCTGAGGGACCCCCCAAGTGCACGAATTTTGTGCACTGAGCCTCTATTCTATATATTAAAGGCTAAGTGTCCATCTGACTGGTATCTATAATGCACACTGACCATCAGGGACAGATGCTAAACACAGGAGCTGCCATGATGTGCACTGGCCATTTAAAAATAAATGGTACCATGAAACTCGCACCAACAAACCAACACTCAGCTTCCCCCAAGTGGGACACTGGCCCCACCACCACCCCAGAACAATACCCCACCAATGCTGCCAAAATCTCATGGCACGTAATATGGCCCACAACCCAGCTCAGCCTGGAAATGGTCACTGTGGGCTCCAGGTAATGACATCATGTAGCAACACCTGGCTGCCTCTCCCTAGTGACTAGCCTCCTTGGAGTTTCTTCAGCCCAGGAACCTGACTTGCTTTATAGCCAGGTGCAAACATTTTATACTTTAACCAAATGTTTGTGAAGCATTTTTTTGTGCCTCATCTCATTTGACCCTCACAGAAGTCCTGGAGTAGGTATATAGGAGAATTAGTAGATCCTATTTTCTTTTCATTTAGCTGGACAATGGAGATTTAGAAAGTTTAGAAACATGACCCAACTGAAAAGAAGTAAGAAATGATGGAACTTGAAATGAGTTCAGATTTTCTCACTGCACAGAATATAGTCAACACTGCTACAGTTAAATATTTACCCTTTGTCCTCCCTGCATGATCTACAATAATAACCTGCTTTGTGCTGTGTTGCTAACAATTACCTAAAAGAGAAGTTAAGGTGCTTCACTGGGTTGAAAAAAAATTAGCTAAATCAGAAAGCAGGTTTAATTTAGCAAGTTTATTCTATCTAATCTAATAAAAGAGTAATATACAAATTGACCATCACTCCAAGACACCTAAGCCATGCCCACCAGCCAAGCCACGCCTCACAGCCAATCAGAGTGGCTGTATGCAAATTAACCCAGTCAATGTGGAGGCTGGCAGCCATGGAGCTAGAGTAAACAGGAGGCTTCCGTTGCAACTGCCTGACTAGGCCAGCGGGCCTCTGCTCAAGCAACAGTGTTTCAATTATAGAAGCCACAGAGCTGAAGCAAATAGGAGGCTTCCATTGCCTGCCTAGGCCTCCGCTCAAGGTAACAAAATTTCAATTATAGAAGATAAATAAACCCCAGAAACCTGATTCCAGCCAGCCTCGCTGGGACGTTGGTTCAATGGGAGCTGTGGGCAGCCTGAAAATGGCCCTCAGCCCTTCACCCAGGCTGGCCACACCCCCATGGGGTGAGGGTCTCCACTGGGGGGTCTTGGCCAGCCCACAAACAGCCATCAGCCCCTCACCAGGCATACCAGCAGGTGGACATCTCCCGAGGGGTCCCAGACTGCGAGAGGGCACAGGCCGGGCTGAGGGACCCCTCCCCAAGTGCACAAATTTTTGTGCACTGGGCCCCTAGTATATATAAAAGGCTAAGTTGACTTGCGCATGCACAAAACATATAAAGCTCTCGCTGGCGCCAGTCTCACACATGTGTTTCAATCTGTCTTTATCGATCATGAATTTGGTTGACACTTCTATTATAGAGAAAGGGCAAACAGCTATATTAAAATATCTCTTCTAATTAATTTCCTTTCAGTGTGCATGAAGCCATGCATCGGGACACTAGTAAATATATAAGAAATAATAAAGACTAGCCATAGCATGTATTACTTATTAAAAGTTGAATATTATTTTTAAAAAGCCTGTTACTAGAAACTTATCAATAAGTAGTTCTTAAAATAACTGCTATCACATCCATACATTTCTACATGGGCTTAGTAAAAATGGACTTAACTAAGAGTTTTCTAAGAAGTTATTTCACAAAATTGTAATGCATGCTTGATTTGCATGTAATATATAATTCTTGTCCCACAGACCTTGTCAGAAGATTTATCCCACTGATATTACATGGTGGTTTTTCCTTAGTTGAAAGGATGAGGAGGATGCCAGTTACAGCATCCCATGTGATAGCAGTAGTTTTATATGAGCTGTTTGACACTTATAATTGTACCCTACATGATAGCAATAGTTATGTATGGGCTGTGTATTTGAGATGGCACCAGCCATTCAAATTTCATATGTAGGGGAAAATGTCTGACAAATGGATAAGGATTAAATTACTAGGATTAAAGAAAGAAAAATATTTCTAATATTCTGTGAAAGTCCAGCTAATCCATAATGTAAAAATTAAAAATTATTTTTGTGTAGAGTCAAAATGGTACTTAAGTACTAAATTGGACTCATTTCCATTTAGCAATTCAGAAAAATCTGGTAACACTCTCAGTGATGTGTGCAGCAACTCCTTGAACATTTTAATCTCTGGAAAAATACCAGTTGAAATGATGTGTCTCCTTAACATAAATTATGTTGACTACATGGCCAACATAAATTGGCTGTGGACCATAAGGTTCTGAAGCCAGCTAAGCCCATGTTGATGTGAGAGTGATTATTTGGGGACATTTCACTGGGCTTTGAAGGTTGGAGAGTGATGGTAGCATGAATTTGAATAAAGTTTCTACATTTTGTTATAAAATCTTTCGTTTGTTTCCTTGCTTAGAAAACTTGAAACAATTTATCATAGAAGCATACTGGCTTAGGAATAGCCATCTGGTTCTCCAGACAAAGACTTTGTTTCTTTTAAAAATCATTTATTCCTGGCCTATGTTTTCAGTAGTTAGAGCATCAGCACCAAAGGGTCTCAGGTTCAATTTACAGTGAAAGGTAAGTGCCTGGGTTGCAAGCTTGAGCCTCTATGTGGGAGGCAACCAATCAACATGTCTCTCTCACACTGATGTTTCTCTCTTTTTCTCCCCCTCTATCTCCCTTTATTTCCCTTCTAGTCTCTCTAAAAATCAATGGAAAAAATGCCCTTGGGTTAGAATAAATAATAAAAATTATTTAAACTCTAAGGGATGCAGTTTCTTCATTTGTAAAACAAGAGTCTCAAATTAGTTGACTTTAACTTCCTTCCAGATCTGTGATTTTGGACTTTTGAGATTTGTATCAAATTAGAACACTATACTCAAGTGATACTTAATAATGACTAGAGGCCTGGTGCGTGAAATTCATGCATGGGATGGGAGAGGGTGTTCCAAAACAACACAAGCGTTTTGCGCCCAGCCTGGCCAGAGCCCTCTGTGCCTGGCCATGAAACACTTACCTCATCACTGGGATGATGATGCAAGCATTCCCCCTCCCACCTTGGCCACTCTGTGCCCGCTGCCCAGAGGTGCTCAGTGGCCGGGGTGGAATGCTTGCTCATCACTGCAGTAATGAAGCAAGCATTCCTCCAGGCCACTCATGCTGCCTGCTGTCAGTGGCCACCCCCCTGGGACTGGGAGACTCTGGTGGGGCTGAGAGGACTGGGTGCCACCATCTTGTGGCTATGGGCACCACCAGCTTTGTGATGGAGTGACAGTTAATTTGCATATTATCCTTTTATTAGATAGGATACTTTTTGTGTTATTATAGTACTAGGGGCCCGGTACACAAAAATTTGTGCACTCGGAGGGGGGGGGGTCCCTCAGCCCAGCTTATGCCCTCTCACAGTCTGGGACCCCCTTGGGGGATGTCCATCTGCTGGCATGCCTGACCAGCCTGGGTGAGGGGCTGAGGGCCATTTTCAGGCTGCCCACAGCTCCCATTGACCCAAGGTCCCAGTGAGGCTGGTTGGAATCAGGTTTCTGGGGTTTATTTATCTTCTATAATTGAAACATTGTTGCCTTGAGCAGAGGCCAAGCTGGCCTGTGCAGGCAATTTCAACTCCATCGCTGGTGAAACGGAAGCCTCCTGTTTGTTCTAGCTCTGTGGCTGCCAGCCACCATCTTGGCTGGATTAATTTGCATACAGCCACTCTGATTGTCTGGTGGGTGTGGCTTAGGTGTCTCAGAGTGATGGTTAACTTACATATTACTCTTTTATTAAATTAGACTAAAGGCCCGGTGCACAAAAACTTGTGCACTCGGCGGGGCAGGGGGGGTGGTCCCTCAGCCCAGCCTGTGCCTTCTTGCAGTCTGAGACCACTAGGGGGATGTCCACTTGCTGGTTTAGGCCCGCTCCCCAGGCGATTGGGTCTAAGCTGGCAGTCAGACATCCCTCTGGCAGCTGGGAGCCTTGCCAGCAGGGAGCAGGCCTAAGCTGCAGTCGGACATTTTCAGTGCTGCTGAAGAGGCAGGAGAGGCTCTCACCACTACCACTGTACTGGCAGCCGTCAGCCTGGCTTGTGGCTGAGCAGAGCTCCCCCTGTGTGAATGCACTGACCACCAGGGGTAGCTCCTGCATTGAGCGTCTTCCCCCTTGTGGTCAGTGTGTGTCATAGTGACCAGTCATTCCCAGTGGTTGTGCTGTTAGGGTCATTTTGCATATTACCCTTTTATTATGTAGGATAGAGGCCTGGTGCATGGGTGGGGGCCGGCTGGTTTGCCCTGAATGGTGTCCTGGATCAGGGTGGGGGTCTGGCTGGGGTTCCTGGCCAGCCTGGGTGAGGGGCTGAGGGCCGTTTTCAGGCTAGCCACGTCCCCTTCAGGGAGGGAGTCCTTCTGGGGTGCCTGGCCAGCCTGAGTGAGGGGCTGATGGGTGTTTGCAGGCTGGCCAATCCCCCCAACAGGAATTCTCACCCCATGAGGGTGGGGCCATCCTGGGTGAGGGGCTGATGGCTGTTTGAAGGCTGACCACAGCCTCCAGGGACCCAAACTCCCAGCAAGGCTGGCTGAAAGCAGGTTTCTGGGGTTTATTTATCTTCTATAATTGAAACTTTGTTGCCTTGAGCAGAGGCCACAGCCAGCCTAGACAGGCAGCTTCCTCCATTGCTAGGGCAGTGAAGCCTCCTGTTTGCTTTAGTTCTGTGGCTGCCAGCCACCAACTTGGTTGGGTTAATTGCATACAGTCGCTCTGATTGGCTGGTGGGTGTGGCTTAGGATGTAGCAGAGTGATGTAATTAACATATTACTCTTTTATTAAATTAGATAATAGACTTCTTTTATTATATTTTTTAATTTTTAAAATATATTTTATTGATTTTTTACAGAGAGGAAGGGAGAGGGATAGAGAGTTAGAAACATTGATGACAGAGAAACATCGATCAGCTGCCTCCTGCACACCCTCCAATGGGGATGTGTCCGCAACCAAGGTACATGCCCTTGAACAGAATTGAACCCAGGACCTTTCAGTCCGCAGGCTGACGCTTTATCCACTGAGCCAAACCGGTTAGGGCTAGACTTCTTTATTTTTAAATTTAATTGAGAACTTAATTGCTGACACCTTTGTTTTTAATGGCGACAACAAAATATTTTTAAAGTGACTCTAGAATGCATCTGAAATATAATCTCCTCACATACACTGCCAAGAGCTTCTTTCACTCTTTCCATTTCTCCATGAATCTATATGACAGAAAGGTGCCTCTTGAGCTGCAAGAGATTCCTTTTTGAAATTGGAAGCAATGATAAATCTTTAGTGCAAACTTCCATGCTACTATATGAGATTTTAAAAAATAAAATGAAATAGAGATTTGCTTATACAATTTGGGCAGAATGAAGCAAATTTTATAAGAGTTTGAATTCAGGCAGAAGTCCTTACTTAAACCAGTCAGTTTAGAAATAGTAGGCTAAATATAAGCAAATGCTGAAAATAACTCCAGGTGAAAAGAGAGGAACACACACACACATACACACACACACACACACCTTACAAAATAATAAAAAGGGAAAATTTTACTCTTGCATTTGCCCAAGATAGACAAATAAGTTTAACTTTCTGGAGAGGGAGGACCCCAGACAACTTATGACTTCCCAGAAGGAAAGGGAGAAAGCTGGTTTCATTGAGTGACACCAGTAAATACGGTATACTGCTGGCATCTGCTCTGAGGGTCAGTCTTCACATTTCTTTATATTTCATATAATTTTGTCTGTGGAAAGGACTATCAAGACTCAGGTGGTAAGCAAGATTCATTCTGCCAAAGTGTCCTTATTGTTTCTCTCCCTACAGTCACCTGGGACAGGCTAGAGTAAGCAGAACTATCATCCAAATGGATAAGATTCTCAAGTATAATGAAGAGCAAACATTTGAGGATCATCCTATATTTAATGGAAACAGTACTACAAAAGCTGCCAAACTCAACAACTGGGAACTCTAACACTGAGGAAATAGAGATTATATAGAGGAATAAAGAAAATTTATAACAGGCATAATTAATATTTTCAGATTTGAATGGATACTGCATCCATAAAAGATAAATATTTGCCTAAAGGGGGGAGTGGAATCTGTTAGAGCTCTTGCAAATAAAAAGTCAAAACCAATACAAAACATTTCAATTAATAGGTTAAATAAGGAATGTGACAGAACTGAAAACCAGCACATTATACTGCAATGTAAAATGAAGTGTATAGTTCACACAGACAGCAATACGAAAAACAGAGTTTATTTGAAAGTGCATTCACTATTTGTTGCTGCAGTAACAAATACCACACATGTCATAGCTTATAATGACCCAATATTTATTATCATACAGTCCTGGAGGTCAGAATCCCAAAATCAAGGTATCAGCAGGGCTGCATTCCTCCTGGGGGCTCTAGAACAGATACTTTCCCAGATCCCGGAGGACACCTACATTCCTTAGCATCAGAACATCTACAGATCTTTCTCTTCCTTTGTCTCTGACCTCTCCTCCTTTTGTCACTTCTTTGACTCTGATACCCCCGCCTCCTTCTTTTAAGAGCCCTTGTGATTACATTGGGTCCACCCAGATAATCCAGGATCATCTCTGCATCTCAGGGCCCCTAACTTAATAATACCTGTTAAGTCCCCCTTTCCAATTAAGGCCAAGTATTTTTTCATTTTGGGTAGTACTGTGTGGGCCTCTTTTGAGGGGGGGGTGCTTTATTCTGCCTACTACAAAAAATAAGAGAAAAAACATTAAAAGGACTAAAATATAAATCTTGAATTCCCATATCCATGTAAGAGCCATGCTCCAGGGAAATAAGGAGAGAACAGAATGGAGAAAATGATCAGCTAAATGAGAGGAGAAATTTTTCTAGACCTGAAGTAAGCAGTGTATTTTTAGTTGAAGGGGGCATGCAGAATGCATAAAGAGACTTAAAATTGGACACTAGTGAAATGTCAGATCTCCAAGGATGAAGAAAAATGTCTAAGAGCCTTCAGGGGCTCAGCTTAAAATCAAATGAATAAAAACCAGATTGTCATCAGGCTTTTGTTAAGCATTTACTGGGTACAGTAAACAAAAGGATAGGGACTTTAACATCTTTAGACAAAATCATTTTAAAGGTACAATTCTATCCCCAGTGAAGTAGCATTCGTGAGTGAAGACTAATGATATTTTTGGACATGCCAAGGCTTAGAACTTTTTCCAGCCACAGATCCCATTTGAAAGAATAAAAACAAAAGGAAGCAAAAGAAAGAGGAAAACAAGGAATGTTATACCGGTAATACTGGAGAGCAAAGCCTGGTACCAGTGAAACTAATGAAGTCTAAATAATTGGCGCATATGTTAAAAAAATGACAATCTGAAATTTAAACTGTTAACGAAAAAACTCAATGAAACCTGTAGAGAATTTTGTGAGTTTATTTGAGCCAAACTGTCAACATACGCCGGGGAAGCAGAACCTCAATGAATTGAGATAATGCTCCGGAGAATGGGAGTTTACACAGTGTTTTTATAAATTTACCATTAAAAGGAAAACGCGTAAGTGGGTTACATGAAATTCATTGGTGATAGATTAAGGAGGTGGGATAAAGCAAAGCGGGGAAATCCCTGGGATTGGATAAAAAGCAAAATGATGTACAGATACCCAGGTGGGTGTGGGGTCAATTAACATGATAATGAAGGAACTTGTCCTGGCGCCCAGCACATTTGGCTCAGTAAAGATCAAAGGTGATTCCCGTTAGGGAAAACACTGGCCCAGGATGTGGCCACCCACCATAACCTGTTTGTAGATAAATATCTAATTTTCAGACCATCTTTGTGATCACTCTAGGTCTCTGAGCCTGTGGGAATGCCATGCAGGCCTCTGCTGAGCCTTTTCAGGCTAGTATGTGGCTCCTTTTGTCCACAAAGCCACAGATGATTCTAATGTAGATGTTGGCAGAGCTGGTATGGGTAGGTTAGAAAGAAAGTAAAAGCAAATGTGTGTGTATGTGTGTGTCTTGCTTTAAAAAATCTTAATGTAGTATATTTTTGCATTTTATTGATTAAATTTTTAAAATTAAAAGGTTAGATTAATATTGTGTTAGTATATTTTGAAACATATTCTTATATGCTATTGGAAGGTATATATTTTCTTTCCTTTTTTTTTAGGGAGCAATTTGGTAGTTTCAAATTTTAAAACAAATATATGCTTAGGCCTATCTTTAAGAATTGATTCTCTAGAAGTATTTTTATATCTGCAGAAAGGTTTTCAAGAATGTGGATATTGTATTGTTCAAAATTGTAAAAATTTTAAAATAATCTAAAGCCATATGGACAATTAGATTAATTACAGATAACTATGCCCTGGTTTAAAAAATCAAGTCATTTTAAATGTTTGCAGTGCTAGTTTGGCGGTAATAAACTCTTTTAGCCTTTTATTGTCTGCAAAGCTCTTTATTTCAGAGCCTTGCTTTTTATTACTTTGTATACTTCATGTTACTCCCTTCTGGCCCAAAGTATTTTATTGAGAAATCAACTGACAGTCTAATGGAAACTCCCTTTGTAGGTGACTTTCTGTCTCTCTCTAGAAGCCTTGTAGCCTTTAGATTCTTTCCTTGTCTTTAATGCTTGTCATTTTAATTATGATGTGTCTAGGTATGGGTCATTTTGGGTTCATCTTGATTAAGAATAAAAATATGGAATACTTCACAAAGTTGTGTCATCCTTATGCAGGAGCCATGCTAATCTTCTCTGTATCATTCCAATTTTAGTATACATGCTGCTGAAGTGAGCACTTTATTTTTTAAAAAATATTTTTAATCGACTTTTTGGAGAGAACGGAAAGGGTTAAAGAGGTGTAAACATCTATGAGGGAATATCAATTGGCTGCCTCCTCTATGCCCCCTACTGAGGATCCAGCTCACAACCCAGGCATGTGCCCAACCAGAAATCAAACCATTAACCTCTTGTTTCACGAGTTGACCCTCAACCACTAGAGCACACCTGTTTGGGCCACCCTATGTCTCTTGATTAAAGCATTTAATCCATTCATATTTAAAATAATTATTTATTAGGTAGTATTATTGCCATTTTAGTATTCATATCTTTGTGTGTTTTTTTCATCTTAAAATTGTACCTTTAACATTTCTTGTAATACTGGTTTAGTGGTGATAAACTTGTTCTTGTCTTGGAAGCTGTTTGTCTTTCCCTCAATTCTAAATGATAGTCTCACTGCTGGGCAGATTAATCTTGGTTGTATATCCTTGATTTTCATCATTAGAATATTAAATGCCAAACGCTTATGGCCTGCAAAGTTTCTATAGAGAAATCAGTTGATAGTCTTTAGAGGTCCCTTTTAGGCAACTAACTGCTTTTCTCTTGATGCTTTTAAGATTTTTTCTCTTTGTCTTTAATATCTAGCATTTCAATTATGATATGTATTGATGTGAAACTCTTTGCATTTATCTTGTTTGGGACTCTCTGTTCTTCCTAGACTTGTATGTCTTTCCCTTTTAGCAGGTTAGGAAAGGCTTTAGTCACCTGAGTCAAATGCTTCAGATGTGTCCTTTGTGTGGGCTGTGTGCACCCTCCTGATGTAGTTGAACCCTGACAGCAATTGGCAGGCCAGTGGAAGGGATTGATTCTCTGGCTGACTGACTATGAAGAATGTCTGTGGCTGTGACTACAGGGGAGGAGCTATTACACAGGGGCTAATCCCACAGAGCAGGATTCACATAGAGGGGTCCTGGCGTCTACTGAGTTTCCCTCCTGGGTATGTCTTTGTAGAAGTGGTTGGGTGGTGCTCTGGCATAGTCTAAAGCTGACCACTAGGTGTGTTGATTCTGGGGACTCTTGCTAGGGGGTACGGGGCAGGTGAAAGTCAACTGCTACCTGTTTATGGCCTGGGGCTGCAACATGGTATATGCAGGTGGTTGTCACTTGTGCTGTGCTTGGAAGCACCTGGAAGAGGCTAAGCTTGGAATTGAGGCCAGCTGCCACTAGTGCCAGGCTTGGGGCCACTTAGCAGGAAGCACAGGGCACTCTGAGGCCAGATGCTGCTTGGTTTGTGAACCTGTGAGAGATTTTAGGAAAGTCTGTAGCATTAACCAAGACAGATCATTTATATGGAAAAGCCCCTGGAAGTAGTTTGGGTGGGTGTGCAAGTTCGATGGGGCAGGATCAATGAATCACCAGGGTGGGGCTTTTCCAGGTGAATGGACTCAGGCTTGAGGCCTGTTTGTGCCTGCAGGAACTGTGGAGGGGGAGTGCTCAATAATGGAACAATGATATCTGCCAGCACTTCTGTCTGAGAGAAAGCTGTCCCTCCAGTGCTCACCCTGAAGCTGGACAATTCCTTTCTCCCAATTGTTTCTGAGGCTATTTAAAAAAAAAAAAATCTTTATTGTTGAGAGTACTATAGATGTTCCCATTTTCTCCTCACACCCACCTCCTTCCAATTCTCACCCTGCCCCAGGCCTTCACAACCCTATTGTTTGTGTCCACGGGTAATGAATATATGCATATAAGTTCTTTGGTTAAGAACTTCCTGTCCCTCCCCCCACCTTTCCTCTGAGATTTGTTAGTCTGTTCCATGTTTCTATGCCTCTGGTTCTGTTTTATTCATCAGTTTATTTTCTTCATTAGATTCTTTGTTTGGTAATTTTGATTTTTACTTTCAGTTGTTGATAGCTATGTATTGCCATTTTATTGTTCATATTTCCTCCTCCTCCTCCTTTTCTTCCTCTTCTTCCTCTTCTTAAAGAATACCCTTCCATATTTCATGTAATACTGGTGGTGAACTCCTTTAGCTTTTTCTTGTCTGTGAAGTTCTTTATCTGACTTTTAATTCTAAATAATAGCTTTGCTGGGTAGAGTAATCTTGGTTGTAGTTCTTTGCTATTCATCATTTTGAATATTTCTTGCCACGCCCTTCTGGCCTTCAAAGTTTCTGTTGAGAAATCAGCTGATAGTCATATGGGCATCCCCTTGAAGGTAACTAACTGCTTTTCTCTTGCTTCTTTTAAGATTCTCTCTTTGTCTTTAACTTTTTGCATTTTAATTATGATGTGTCTTGGTGTGAGCCTCTCTAATTTCCTCTTTTTTGGGACTTGCTATGCTTTCTGGACTTGTAAGTCTAGTTCTTTCACAAGCAGGGAAAGGTTTCTGTTATTTCTTTTCTTTTTAAATATATATTTTATTGATTTTTTTTTTTTTTACAGAGAGGAGGGGAGAGGGATAGAGATTTAGAAACATCGATGATGAGAGAGAAACATTGATCAGCTGCCTCCTGCACACGCCCTACTGGGGATGTGCCCGAAACCAAGATGCATGCCCTTGACTGGAATCGAACCTGATACCTTTCAGTCCTCAGGCTGACCCTCTATCCACTGAGCCAAACCAGTTAGGGTGTTATTATTTCTTTAAATAGATTTTCAATATCCTGTTCTCTCTTCTTCTTCTGGCACTCACATGATACAAATGTTGTCCCAGAGGCTCCTTTTGCTACCTTATATTTTTGGATTCATTTTTCTTTTTGCTCTTCTGATTGGGTGGTTTTTGCTTCCTCATATTCCAACTCACTGATTTGATTATCTGCATCTTCTACTCTACTGTTGACTCCTAGTAATTTATTCTTTATTTCAAATAGTGTATCCTTTATTTATGACTGGTCCTATTCATGACTTAGATATTTTCACTAATTTCCTTGAAATTCTCACTAAGTTCATTGACGCTCTCATTAAGATCCTTGAGCATCTTTATAACCATTGTTTTAAACTCTGTATCTAGTAGTTTGCTTGCTTCCTTTCATTTAGTTCTTTTTCTGGAGATTTATTCTGCTATTTCATTTGTGACATGTTTTTTTGGCTACTTCTCCATGTCTGTTTCTATGTATTAGGTAGAGCTGCTGTGTCTCCTGGAATTGCCAGAGTGGCCTTGTGTAGTAGTGTCCTGTAGGGTCCAGTGGCTCAGCCTCGCCTGTCCTCTGAGCTGGGTACTCTAGATGTGCCCCTGTGTGGGCTGTCTTGTTGTAGTTGAGCCTTGATGGCTATTGGCATCACTGGGAGGAATTTATCCCCAGGTCAATTGGCTGTGAGGAACAGCTGTGACTATAGTGGAAGAGCTGCTGTGCAGGAGACACCTCTATGGAGCAGGAGTTGCTTCAGTGGAGCTTTGATGCTCACTAAGTCTGACACTTGATTGTGTCACTCATGAATACCTAGATTTGTAATCTGGTGAAGTCTGAAGCTATTCACCAGGTATATTGGATCTTGCCCCCTCCTCCCATCCAGAAGGTGCAAAGTCAGCCACTGCCTGTGACCTGCCTGTGGCCATCCATCAGGATACAGAACAATCTGAAGATGGCTGCTACTTGTGTTAGGCTTAGAAGTTACTCTCTATTCTTATTTTTCTAAGGGTTTTTAAAGATCATTAATTGGTGTTAACTTTTGTGCAGTGCTTCTAAATTAGTCAGTATGATACATGGGTTTTCTTCCTTAGACTGCTCATATCGTGGATTACATTGAATGATTTTTCAACTATTGAACCAACCTTGTATCACGGGTAAACTCCATTTGAATTTGATGTATAATCCTATATAATAAGAGACTAATATGCAAATTGACTAACAGCAGAATGACTGGTCACTATGACATGCACTGACCACCAGGGGGCAGACACTAAACAAAGGAGCTGCCCCCCTGCTGGTCAGGACACTTCCACAGGGGGAGCGCTGCTCAGCCAGAAGCCAGGCTCACAGCTGGTGAGCACGGCAGTGGTGGCAGGAGCCTCTCCACCTCCATGGCAGCACTAAGGAGCAGCGAGCAGGTAAGTGGTAAAGAGCAAGGGGTCCCAGACTACAAGAGGAATGTCCAACTGCTGGCCATCAGCTAGACATCCCCCGAGGAGTCCTGGATTGTGAGAGGGCTCAGGCCAGGCTGAGGGGACCCCCCACCCCCTGTGCATGAATTTCATGCACCAGGCCTCTAGTTCTTTAATATGTTCTTGGTATGATGAATAATTTTTTATTGAAATCTAGTCATATTTATATTATGTTTTATATACTGTATCTTATTTTAACTTACTTTTTGGGATATAATTCCAGCAGGGGAAGGGTCGCTTTACCTCTTTACAACTTCATGTCAGGTGGAGAGAAAAGCTTAGATTCTCCACTTGGCCTCTGTTGATATCCAACAATAGTGGTATTCTTTCTTAATGCTCAGGAAGTTGGGATTTCTGGCTCTACCATGGTCTCTACAGACACCTAGGTTACTTAGAGGTAGGCTTTCCACATAGTAGCTTCTGTCATTATAGTGAATGGGCTTCATTATCAGCCAGCAAGGATGAAAGTACCAGCTCTTTACTTGGCTTTCTCTTATACTTGGAGGGGTGTTACAGTGCTTCATTACATCCTGATGAGGCTAGAAGTCTAGAATTCTCATTCAGCCCTTTCTGGCACAAGTGGGGTGGGATCAGAGGTTTTCTGTGGTGCTTGGCTGGAGGATAGTAGTTATTGTCTGAAAGTTTTGCTCCTGATTGGCTGCCCTTCTCATGGTTTTGTGGCTACACAGGATAGGTGTTTGTTGCAGCAGCTGATATTGTTGGATAGCTAGCTTCTGCTCCAAATCTGAAATAATGCAAAAGGAAAACCCAGAGAGCTCACCACGATGCCATTTCTTGGAACCTGATGTGATCACCTAGCCTGCCTTCTTCTTCCACCTTCCAAAGTCTTCTTACAGTTTTATTTACAATGTGTGGGGTTTTTAGTTGTATTTAGTAGGAGGAATAAGGAAAACCATGTCTACTCCATCATTCCAGGAGCACAAATTCTACAATAAACCCTGATAAAGAAAAATCCATTGGAAACTCATTTTTACACTCAGTAACATGTTACGAAGATCCTTCTATTAACATGAATACTAATTAACATAATCATTTCAGTGGATAAACATTATTCCAGGATGCACTAGTAATTATTACGATAGTTTTCTATGAACTAATCATTTATTAGTATACACATAGTGACATAATAAGAAATGCTGTAATGAGCATAACTTATCTTAATTTAGAGGCCATATTTTCTTGTCTATATTTCTGAAGTCCAAAAAGTTATGTAAAACAAAAATATTTTGTTATATTTAGTGCAAATTTATTTTTTTGGCAAAATCTGATTAGAATTCAGAGGCTATTTATAATCTTAATTTATCTAGCTTGATTTCAACACTTCATGTTTGCTACAGAAATATTGAAATGTTGATTATAGTTTGCTGCCCAGACTCTGCTGGGGGTTGTTATGAAACATGTGGTCTATGTATCTTATTACTTTCTAAGATCCAAATGTTTTAAATTCCACCACAACTGTTTCCAGTCTTCTTAAGATAATGTCCCAAGAGAAATGACTATTAAATTTTGGTTCATACTGTTCAATTTACACTCCTAAAATATTGTACTATGTGTTCTTAACAGAACATAAGAATACCCATTATTTATTGAGAACACTGGATATTTTCATACAATAACGTACACTTACATTTACTTTTTTTGTTCAATTATAAAGACTATAAATGTACATTCCCCCAAAATCTAGAAAATACAGAACAGTACAAAGAATAAAGTTAAAAAACACTTATAACATCTCTTTTCAAAGGTATTAACTTTAATATTTTGACTTATTTTCATATGTTTTTAAATAAAATACAAAATTGGAATCATGCTATATATAGTGTATTTCTTATTCCATTTTTTTCACTAGTGATGTATTGTTAACAATTTCCTCTTTCTCTAAACATTTCTATAGAGCATGACTTAAATGATTGCATAGTTTTTCAGAGTAGATATACCATAATTCATGTAACTAATTCCTTACTACTGGGCAAACACAATTGTTTCCAGACTTTCCCATTGTAATAAATGTGATTATACACATTCCAAAGTGTAAGAATTAAAAAGAAGGTTGTTTGGCCAAAGCTGAAATTCCATCTTTTCCAAAGGTGTTCCAGTTTCCTCTGATTATGATGGTGTTATTTTCATATGAATTGACCCGGAGTAGAAATTGAGAAGTTACTTTTCATCCCTTTCTCTTCTACTTCCTTCTCTTCTTTCCTCTTTCTATACCTTTGTCCCTCCCTCCAGAAATATTTAAGTAAAAAATAATTTGTTCCTGTTGTTAAGAAGTTCAAATCAAGAAAGGAAGAGAAATAGGACCTTTGGTTCTCATGATAACTCAGCTTGGAACCAGGGAAAGCCACTTGAATTTCTTGTCTTTCCTATCTTTAACTATAAAGTGAAAAGGTTGAGTTAGTAGTTATTTAAGGTTATCCCCAGCTCTTGACTGTTATGTTTTTCTTTCTCTAGACAGTGGTTCTCAACCTTCTGGCCCTTTAAATACAGCTCCTCATGTTGTGACCCAACCATAAAATTATTTTCATTGCTATTCATAACTGTAATGTTGCTTCTGTTATGAATCATAATATAAATATCTGATATGCAGGATGGTCTTAGGTGACCCCTGTGAAAGGGTTGTTCGACCGCCAAAGAGGTTGCAACCCATAGGTTGAGAACCACTTCTGTAGACCTTCATAATGTCACACAGGTGATGTCATCACTGTTTTTCTATTCCCCCCCACTGTTGATTTTAATGATTTTTTGGCAGTTGTTTATCTTTGTTTTATTATTATTTTTTTTAATTTCTGGTAGGATTGTTTTGTGTGTGAAGAATATGGGGCAGGAGGGATAGAACCTTGAGTTTCCAGGTGAAGGATCTATTTCCTGGGGTGGGTGTGGGAGTCAGTCACCACTGAATTTCATTATGTGTCATCTCTGTCCTGTTATAGCCATTTAGTCTCTCTGGGTCTCAGTTTCCTTATCTGAAAACAGGGAGAAATTTATCTACCTCACAGCTTTCCCTTAAGAGGTAAATGAAGTTATAAGGGGGAAGTTCTCCGTGAAATAAACAGAAGTCCTGCAAAGAGCACAAGCCCAATAACAGGCTCACATCACTAGGATGGCAGAGTGCAGGCATCAAGCTACCCAAACTCTTTCACCAGCATCTATTTATTTCCCACCTTCATTAATCCACCCTTTTGATGCTACTTTCTTAGCTCCCAAGCCTCCTTTTAAGGAAGAATTTTTGGCCACATGTTTGCAATTGTCTGCCCCCACTCCCCATGTACTTTGTTGGCTCCCTAGCCTTGACTTCTTAGTAGGGAAGCCAAGCATCTGGCCAAACTGAAGGGCTTGATTCTCATTCCTGCCAAGTTAAGAGCCAGTACTATAAAACTTTCTCACACACGCTTAGGGGGCTCTTGGCATATTTTGCAGGTATGACATCAAGGACAGCCTGAGGGATTAAATGTCAAGGTAAACACTCTATCCATAGCACCTGGGAAGTCAGTTCACATTCAATCTGATCTCACTGGAGTGTAAGTGGTTTCACACTTGATAGCAGAATCCATAAACCTCTGTGTTAATGTTATGATCAGGACAGTTGCAGACACTATTTTTTCATTATTTGTTTTTTAAATAAACTTCTCATTGGAAATAAAGACAGTCAAAGCATGAATGGAGGAATACAGTTGCTATCTTATTTGTAACTACAGGCCCGGTGTATGAAATTCGTACAAGGGTTGGGGGGGTCCCTCAGCCCCACCTGCACCCTCTCCAATCTGGGACCGCTGGCTCTTAACTACCTGCCTCCCTGCCTGCCTGATTGCTCCTAACCACCTCTGCCCACTGGCCTGATTCCCCTAACTGCTCTCCTGCTGGCCTGATCACCCCTAACTGCTCTCATGCTGGCCTGATTGCCCCCTAACTGCTCTCTTGCCAGATGATCGCCCACAATTGCCCTCCTCTGCCAGCCTAATTTCCCCCAACTGCCCTCTGCCAGCCCAGTCACCCCAACTACCCTCCCCTGCCCCCACTGCCCTCCCCTGCTGTCCCAATCGCCTCAATGACCTCTGCCTTGGCCCCGCCACCATGGCCTTGTCCAGTAGGACATCTGGAAGATGTCCAGTCTAATTATCTGAAGCAGGGGGTCTCCCAGGGGTGAGGACGCTTGCATGCATGACTCTGGAGACCAGGTTCTGTGACGCAGGTCTAATTTTATTGAGGAAGTATAGCAGTATATATAGCGGAGGTGGCCAATCATGGAACGCCAGGTCTTTTTAGGAAGCCAATGAGCATAAAGGTCGGGGTACTGTGTACATGGCTCTAGGAGAGGCTCAGGCGGGCATTGCCATCTTTCTGGTTTGCCAGAAAGATCTGAATTGCTGGAGTGTGTTCACAGCATTGCATCAGCCACTGCACCGAGATAAACCTCCTGTGCTCTACCTACAATTATCCTTTTAGTAGTATAGATGATTAGAAGATATGTAGCTATTCAGTGGTATGTCCTAGTCGTGGAGCAGGACTGAACATTGACAAAATTCTCCAAACCAAGGTCTCTCCTTCCAAATAAGACCAGGAAATCATATCCCAAAGATGTGATCTATGAAACAAGTGTTAAACTTTCCTTTCTAAAGATGTCTCCCTCCTGTCCAGCTAAAATTTCCACTATTTGTTTAAGACATTGTTCTCTTTGTGAGCTAAAATTAAGCTACATAACAACTAAGGTCAAGTTAAGGTCCCTAACACATTGTTAAAGACCGTGTTTTGATGGGGTCAGAGCATAGGATATTTCAGAGGGAAAAAGAGAGACCGAGCAGTAGATGGTATTCAACAATATTGAGTGTGTACAGGAGGCAGAGTAGTGTAGGCTTAAAGGTTTATTGGCAGGTTGAACGCGATAATGTACATGAAGTTTTTAGCTCAGAGCCTGATACAGGTATGTACTCAATAACTTATTATTACTGCCATGTGCCTTGCAGACTGATGTAGGGAGACATCAGAGAACAATACAAACTTGATTTTTGCTCTCAAGGGCTAAAGTTGGGTAGATGGGCAACTAACCAAAATTTATAATAGGGTGTGTGGTAAATAATATGTTGGAGGAAGATCAGAATAGGGTATTTTAGGAGAATGGAGCTGGGGCACACTATTCAATATTCTGATTAGGAGGGATTCCCAGAGGTGATCGTCTGTTCTGTAACGACAAATGGAGGATGTGGAGAGAGGAGAGTTTCTTTCTTTTTAAAAAAATTCTCACTTGAGGATATTTTTTCAGACAGAGTGGGAGGGAGGGAGGACGGGGTGGGTGGAGAGAGAGAGAAACATTGATGTGAGAGAGACCCACATTGGTTGCCTCCTGCACACACCCCAACCAGGACTGGGGATCACAACTGCAACTGAAATATGTGCTCTTGACCTGGAATTGAACCTGCAACCCTTTGGTCCTTGGGTGAATGCTCTAACCACTGAACAAAAATGGCCAGGGCAAAGGAGGAGAGTTTCAAACACATACATGAAAATCCAAAACTGCAACCAAGCCGGGCATGTGTTGAGAGCTGACAGGAGTTTACTAGTAGTTGTTGGAGAATAGAATACCAGTTGGTCACTGTATTGAAACAAGGCTGAGAAAATTGACCAGTAGAAGGGAGAGTACAAAGTGGTGGGCAAAAAATATTTTAAAATATTTTTATTGATTTCAGAGAGAGGAAGGAAGAGGGAGAGAGAGCTAAAAACATCAATGATGAGAGAGAATCATTGATAGGCACCTCCTGCATGCCCCCTATTGAAGATTGAGCCCGTAATCTGGACATGTGCCCTTCTGGTTCATGGATCTGTAGTAATTTGGAGCTGCAGTTGACTGCTCTAAAATGAGAAGAACCTTAGCCACCAGCACAAATCTGCCAGTTGTTTTTGGAACATTGATGCTGCAATCAATTTTTATTGAATTTGGGAGAAAACGGAACATTATGGTCACCACTCTTGTGCTCTGTATCAAATGCTGTAATTAGAATGTTGTTATTTCTCTGCTTACAGATCTTTCTTTACTACTCTTTTCCTCAGAAGGGTTAGAGTGTTACAAAGATCACTTCACTTGCATTTCTCAGTGGAGTCTGCCATGTGTGGTACCACAAAGAACAATCAAGAACCACTGAATATAGAAGGGGACACAGCTGGTTAATCTGGGAATTCAAAATTGTTAAAAGCTTTAAAAATAACTAGTATACAGAAAAAGCAAATAATATGCAATTCATCTCACATCCACTCCTACACTCTGCTGAGCTAACTAATGTTAACAGATTATACTTTTGTCCAAGACCACATACCTGTAAACCTATACACACATAAAGAACTATTTATTTTAAAAGGGGTTATACTTTATACATTACTTTGAAACTTGTGTGCTCACTTAATGATAGATCATGGACAGTATTTCAGTTTTAGAAACATAAAGACTTATTCTAATCTTTTTAATGCTGTATACTACTCTGTTGTATAATGCGCTATAATTTAATCAACTGGCCCACTCCTGATGGACCTTCAAATTGTTCTCAGATCACACTATAAAAATGCTATAATAAGTGTGCATATTTATAAATTCTTACAGGATTTTTACATGGGTTGAATGAGTAAATGTGTATATATAGAAACTCCACATTTTCTCTTATGAAGATGCCAAGTTCTTTCTTCTGAATCCATGGAAGAAGCCAATACTCAATTTTTGAGTAGAGGGAGAAATGGTTCTCAGCTTTGACCTTCTTCAATCTTATATGAGCCAGTAGCACCCAAACTTGTTGGTCTCAGGACCCTTATACTCTCAAAAATGATTAAAAACTGCAATAAGCCCTTGCTGCTTTGGCTCAGTGGATATAGAGTGTCAGCCTGTGGACTGAAAGGTCAAGGGTTTGATTCTGGTCAAGGGCGCATGCCCAGGTTGTGGGCTCAATCCCCCATGGGGGTCATGCAGGAGACAGCCGATCAATGATTCTCATCATTCATCTCTCTCCCTTTCTCTCTCTCTCTCTCTCTCTCTCTCTCTCTCTCTCTCTCTCTCTCTCCCATCCTCTCTGAAATCAATAAAAATATTTTTTTAAAAAGGACCGCAAAAGTATTTGTGTTAATGGGAATAACATCTATCAATATTTACCATACTAGAAATTAAAACTGAGAAATTTAAAAAATATTTATGATTTTAGCCTGGCCCGTGTTGCTTAGTGGTTGAGTGTTGACCAATGAACCAGGAAACCATGGTTTGATTCCCAGGCAGGACACGTGCCCAGATTGCATGTTCAATTCCCAGTGGGGGGCATGCATGAAGCAGCCAATCAATGTGCCTCTCTCATCACTGATGTTTCTATCTTTCTCTCCCTCTCCCTTCTTCTTTGAAATCAATAAAAATATTTTAAAAATATTTATGATTTCAATGAAAAGTAATAATAGATTAATATAAATAATATATTTATATATATTAACATAATATTAAAATTTATATACAGCATAACATTAAAAATTAAGTAATATATTTTTATGAAAAGTAGTTATGATTATAAAAACAAAAATATTAATGAGAAGAGCAACATTGGTTTTCCTTTTGCACATTTCTTTAATATTCAGCTTAATAGATGGATATTAAGATGGATTCAGACATCTGATTCTGCATTCTGGTAAGTTGTTTTGGTTAAACTGTATAAAGAACATTTTTCAAATATATAGTTTAAAAAGAAGAGTATTTTAATGAAATTTTTATGTAATTGTGGATATTCTTCTTTGATGTTACATCAACACATGAGAAGTGGTAGTTTCATAAAGGTTATGTGTAATGTGGAGTCTGAAACCATAACACTCAATGTGTGCTTGGCTACATTAAAAGTAATTGATCCATCTTGCTTTTTGAATGGATCTTTTACTTATACATTGATCATTTAAAAAATATTGGTCCCCTCAGTTATGTAGGGCTTTCAAATGCAGTTGTTAATATCACTACAATCTCCTTAGAAAAGTTAGAAGGAAGACGTCAAGAGTCTAGTACTAAATACTTGTTTTCTAAAATCCTGATTTCTATTTTAAACACAAAGGTTATCATTGGAAACATATGCTGTTAATTATTTTACTTGAAGTGACAGATTTCATTCATTTTGAGTAACATATTTGCCAGATACCCAATTCTGAATAACCATAGTTTGTCTACCATTGGCTCCATCAAAAAAGAGGCTGGTTTAGCTTCTCACTCAGTCTCCCTGCTGCTTTTCCTTGAGCCAGTCTTTATATTTTTGCTCGCAGCCTCAATGCTTTATTCATACTTCTTATTTATTTCTTCTCACAGAATATGAAAAAATGTCTATTCAATGGTCAAGATTTAATAAGATCAGTATGTTTTCCTGCATCATCAAGAACATTATTAACTGCAACTGGCCTTTTTATTTCCTGCAAGTGTGTTAACAGTGAAGAAATTAATAATTACTACTACAGTTGGGTGTGAGTGCCTTGATTCATGCTAAAGCCCTAAAAGTTTTTCCCTGCATTGCTTTTGTACTATCAGTGCAAAGGCCAATGCACTGAAAAAGGCAATGGATTCTGGTTTTACTTTGAAAATATCTTGATTTTATTAATCTCTTGAAATGGGTGCAGATACCCTCAAGGGTGCAGCCAGTGTTGAGAACCACTCTTCTAATACTTCTCAAATATCAATGCACACAGATTGCCTTGGGGTGTGAGTAAAATACAGATTCAAATCAGTAGTCCAGAGGTGGGACCAGAAAATAGCATTTGTAACAGGTTCCCAGGTGAAGATGATGCTTCCTGTAGTTGGCTGCTTTTTGAAGCAAGTCTCTAGAACTGCACCGTCTAACACAGGAGCCATAAGTTAGATGTGGCTGCTTTAATTTAAAGTAATTAAATAAAAATATACAGTTGATCAGCCCTATGACTTACATTTTGAGCACGCAAAGCCAGCTGAGACTCGTGGCAACCATAGTGCACACACAAATAGAGAACGTGTTCATCATCACAGGAAGTCATTGGACAGTGCAATTCTAGATCGTTTGCGTGGAGTTAATGACAGGCTCATGTAACTGAGTTCTTAAATATTAATTGGAAGCTAAAACAATGTGGGGGTAGCTTATGAATAACTTCATTTTTTTCTGATAAATGCAACAAAGGCAATAACTTTGGACTTTAAAAATGTTTTAAACTCGATAGCTTCAAGTTGCCTCACTAATTTCTTATAAACTCCCTATTGCCATGTTTTCATGAGCTTTGTAAGCCGATATTGCCCAGATTGGTGCATGGTATTCCATTTTTTTTTTTTTTTTTTGTGGGAGAATGTTTTCTATTTGAAAGATAAAATGATTAGATAACTGAGAGATAGAAAAAGCCTTATTCAGTATAAACGATTTTCATAATCAAAACATGGTCCTCTATACAATTTACAAGGAACAGTTTCAGTGGGAAAAAAAAACAACTCCACGAAGGAGAATAAGAGGTTACATACACGTCGGAGGTTAGCAGGCAGGATAGTGTTTCGCCTGGGCACACGCCAGTGCAGGCAGCATGCTGCGAGGCATTCCTTGGAGTTCACTTGGGCAGTTCGTACTCTGATGAGAGCTGGCCAAGCTCTGCATACCCCACCTGACTCAAGGAAAGGTTCCAAGGTAGGCTTTCCAAAAGCATTCCTTGTCTGCAAAGTTCGCAAGCTCAGACACGCCTAGTTGGAATGAAGAGCAAATAAAAGCTAACAAATAAGTGCGGGAGGTCATTCTAGATTGTCTTATGGGTTCTTCTTTAGGTTACTGTCTTCTGTCACCTCTATATCCATCAGTGCAGTTTACTATATACTTCCAAGGAGTAAGTTATGAATGTAACACACCTGAAGCATAGCTTGTTATTCGGGGCTCTTAGAACGTCTAAGAGCAAAGCAAAAAGCCTTTTTTGTCAAGCATTCCAGTTTTAACAGTGAATATGGTGCTGGATATTTGGGGATAAATGAAAAATTCCAACCCAGCTATTGGTCTGTCTTTATGTAACTAATGTACTTTCATAAAACTGTTCCGTGAGAAGTAATAGGGGACAAAGAGAGTGTTCCGTCCGTCTTGGACACTGGTTTGCCCGAGTTCAGAAGCCCAGGATTAGCAGTTCTTGTAACTTCATCCTCCAGAGTAGGTGCAGATGTTGCTCTTGTCAGTTCAGCTCTCATTTGGGTAGATGTGTGTTGGCTTTGAAACTTTTCAGACATCAATAAAATATCCCCACAAGGAGTGCTGATGAACGCCATTGGAATCTACATCTAAGAAACATGTTTTCCTGTTGCCGCGTTAGCTGTCACTGTGGTTTTTGAGTCTGGTACCATCATTCTCTCAGTCTCCCGGCTCGCACATTCACAGCTTCAGAGCCAAGTCTTAACTGTTAACTCCATGCTCTGTCGTAGACCCTGGATTCCAATCTCTGTGGTCAGCATTATTGTGAGAGGCAGGCTGGGGACATTGGTTCTGTTATTTAGTTGAGACAAACATAGCGACATTTTAGGTAAAAAGCAGAGGATTTCCTTTTGCTCTTTGGTGTGTAGGTGGGGCATGTGGGAAGCAGCTGTGCTGGCTGGGCTGGCATTTTTGCAGACAATGTTCTGTGGGAGCTCAGTGCACAATGCTTCCCCTCTTAGACAGACATGGCCTTTTCCATTCACACCATTCTGTCTGTATCACTTGATTCAGTTGCTCTACCCATGTTTGCTGGCCTGACTCCTGCTTTAGAGCACTGGTCTCTCATCATAATCTAACATACCTATGGGCATTAGAATACTGATTGTTCAGCAGAGCCATGGGAAGGAATGCCAGCTTGTAAAGACGGGATACTGGGGGCCAAATTCTCCTCTGCAACTTCTGAATGAACAATTGGCATTTATTAAGACGCTACTATGTGCCAGGCCATGGGTTAGGTGCCAATAGATAGTAGGCCTTCCAAACTCATTTGTCAAGTGAAAAAAGGATAGCTTATGGACTTTTCACAATGACCAAATCTATTCATGTGTATTAGGATTTAAGAGGCTTAATATTAAATACTAGAGGCCTGGTACACGAAATTTGTGCATGGGTGGGGTGTCTCTCAGCCTGGCCCGCACCCTCTCACAATCCGGGACTGCTGGATCCTAACTACTCACCTGCCTGCCTGCCTAATCACTTCTGCCTGCCAGCCTGGTCACCCCCTACCTCTCCCCTGCTGGCCTGATTGATGCCTAACTGCTTTCCTGCTGGCCTGATTGCCCCCAACTGTCCTCCCCTGCTGGCCAGGTCACTCCCAACTATCCTCCCTTGCCAGCCTGATCACCCTAAACTGCCCTCCCATGCCGGCCATATTGTGGTGGCCATCTTGTGATGACATCACGCGAGGGCATCGTGCAAGGGCATGATGCCACCTAGACTTTTATTATATAGGACTAGAGGCCCGGTGCACAAAATTTGTGCACGGAATGGGAGTGGGGTTGGGGTGCCCAACCTGCACCCTTTCCGATCTGGGACCACTTGAGGGATGTCCGACTGCCCGTTTAGACCTGATCCCACTGGTGAGATCAGGCCTAAATGGGCAGTCGGACATCCCTTTCA
>PVJC01012061.1:0-40371 GCA_004026665.1 Murina feae | reverse complement strand
CGCGCGCCTCCGTACCTCTGTACTTTGCTTCCGCTGCTGCTCTGAGTCTCAGACTCTTCTCTGGTTGTAGGATTTTCACTCGGCCAGCCGTCCTGTGGGTGCGAGGGGTGTCCGTGTGTTCTTTTCGTGGTTTTTCTGAAATAGTTGTTCACAGCTGCATATGCGGTGTCTACCCTATGCCGCCATCTTGTTTCTCCTATATTATTTTTTATATTCCACATGTAAGTGAAGTCATATGGTATTTGTCTTTCTCTGACTGAATCATTTCAATTAGTACAATATTCTCCAGGTCCATCCATGCTGTCACAAAGGGTAAGATTTTATTTTTTTATAGCTGAGCAATATTCCATTTTATATATGTACCAAATCTTTATCTATTTGTCTATTGATGAGCACTTGGGTTGATTCCATAGCTTGAATACTTTAAATAATGCTTCAATGAGTATAGGGATATATATATATATATATATATATATATATATATATATATATATATATTTATTACATAAAGTATTACAAAGATTAGTACATATATCTCTTTTTTCCCCCTATCCTTCCCCCAGCCTTCCCTACCCCCAGTGTTTTGTGTCCATTGGTTATGCTTAAAGGCATGCATAAAAGTCTTTTCGCTGATCTATTACCCCCCCCCCAATCCTCCCTGTCCTTGTTGCTGTAATTTGACAGTCTGTTTGATGCTGCTCTGCCTCTGTATCTATTTTTGTTCACCAATTTATAATGTTCTTTATTATCCATAGATGAGTGAGGACACGTGTTATTTTTCTTTCATTGACTGGCTTATTTCACTTAGCATTATGCTCTCCAGTTCCATCCATGCTGCTGCAAATGATAAGAACTCCTTACTTTTTACAGCAGCATAGTATTCCATTGTGTAGATGTACCACAGTTTTCTAATCCATTCATCTGCTGATGGGCACTTAGGCTGTTTCCAAATCTTAGCTATGGTAAATTGTGATGCTATGAACATAGGGATGCATATATCCTTTCTGATTGGTGTTTCTGGTTTCTGGGGATATATTCCCAGAAGTGGGATCACTGGGTCAAAAGAGAGTTCCATTTTTAATTTTTTGAGGAGACTCCATATGGTTTTCTACAGTGGCTGCACCAGTCTGCATTCCCACCAGCAGTGCACGAGTGCTCCTTTTTCTCCGCATCCTCTCCAGCACTTGTTGTTTGTTGATTTGTTGATGTGAGAATGTATCTTACAGGTGTGAGATGGTACCTCATTATTATTTTTATTTGCATCTCTAAGATAATTAGTGACTTTGAGCATGTTTTCATATGTCTCTTGGCTTTCTGAATGTCCTCTTTTGAAAAGTGTCTATTTAGGTCCTTTGCTCATTTTTTGATTGGATTGTTTATCTTCTTTTGTTAACTTGTATGAGTTCCCTATAAATGTTGGAGATTAAACCTTTATCAGTGAAAACACTGGCAAATATGTTCTCCCATGCAGTGGGCTTTCTTGTTGTTTTGCTGATGGTTTCTTTTGCTGTGCAGAAGCTTTTTACATTTTTGAATTAGTGTTTTTGCATTTCTTTAGATAGAAGTGGAATCACTGGGTCATAAGGCAAGTCCATGTTTAGTTTTGTGGTTTTTTTAAATATTAATAAAATTATTAATAAAAACTATTACAACAACAATTTTGTTATGAATGCTTTTATACTTTTGTAGTTTTAGATTGTAGAGACATTGTTAGCAAAACTGACTTTGAAGAGACAGACCACAAACCCAGGAAACTCAGAGAACACCATGCTGAATAAATGCCTCCAAAGTTCCTAAGTATAACATATTCAAACTTCAGAAAAATTTTAAAATATTGAAAGAGGACACAGGGAAAACACCAAACACACATAGGACCAAAGATAAAAAATCATTTGTCTTCAAATAAATTGTTCATTTATTTTTTTATTATTATAGAAGCATGTCGCTTTATATTTCAGCTGATAAAAATCCGGAGATCTATATATCATTTGTTGTAATACTTATCTATCATTTGTTGTAATACTTTAAGCAATAAAAAAAAAATCCAGTGCCAATTGTATGTTATCTTACCATAATACCTTTTCCCCATAAGTTAACTAGTATAAAATTAAGTAGCATTTATATGTAAGTTCTCCACACAGTCGAGTTTGTCTTGCTAATGTTGACTCCTTTTATTCACAACATTTTTCATTTGCTGACCTTTTTATAGTATAATAATCAGGCTTTTTACAGCCAAGATATTCTTAGGAAATGACATTGTTCCTTCCTTTTCTTCTTTTCTCAATAGTTTGGACTTACCAGATTTAAATTCTGGTTTCCAAAAGAGAATAATTTAATTATAAAGAATCTTATTCCCCACAGTATCAAATTGGATCAGTTCCACACTGAAACACTTTTCCAAGCAATATTCAAATTAAAATAAATAAATAAGCAAATAAATAAATAAATAAATAAATGTATCTACATGCATTAGAATAAACATCTCTTTATTTTCTTCCTTCTCCTTTCCCCAGTCTCCTTTGTTTGGGAGAACTGAAGTTGAGAGGAAGGGCAGGAAATTATAAAAGTAAATGTAACATTTCACAGAACAGCTTGAAGATTTAAAAAGCTCTTTACATACTAATAGTACAGTGCTCAGAAAATGGGATGTTCTGACTAATTAAATCTTCTCATGAACTTAAAGTAAACTCAGGAGAAAAACCTTTTTTAGAATTTCAATCCTTTTAAAAACCTTTTGAAAATGGTTTAATCCCCTTCTTGGCTTATTAAGTATAATCTGTGGAGGAGAATGAACATATTTGGTGAGTTAGATCGTGTGACTCAGAATCATCACCATGAATAACAATTCTCATTGTACATTTCTGGGATGGTGTAGGAGTCTGAACTGATTATATATAATCTTCAAGCAATGCCACAGAAGCTTTTCTTCAGAATAAATCCTGTTTATCACTTCCTTTTTTCCCCTCACTTTTCTGTTTCTTTCAAATCTCAGTATTATAAAATTCTGATAAATTGAGAACTATGGTTAATCCTATTTATAATTTTAAACTAACTTTATATGCACAATTTCTGATTATAAAAATAGAAATTATTTTAATCATATTTAACTTTTAAGTACTTGCTGCCTAACTTCCTTCAACCTGGTTGCTTATATTATTAACTAATTTCTTTATACAAATACATTCATTGCTTACTGTGTCCTAAAAGAACCTAAAAAAGAGTTGTTTTGATAAATTGTGTAAGTTCCTTCTCATCCTGGTGAAGATATGAAGAACTTTTAAGATGAGAGAAGTTAATCTGAAGTGCACAGAAGATGGAAAGTTTATCCAAAGGAGAGGATAAAAAAGCTGCATAGTAATCCAGGGTTTTCTTAGAATGGTTTTTAGTTTATCTATTTATTAAACAATATTATGAACCTACTATGTAAAAAGCACCCTTGAGTCTTGATACCTCCTTCCAGCCTTCTAAGACTTCAGAGAGCAACTGAAAATGCACTGCCTTATTCTCAGGTAAAAACTGTAGGCAGAAATTAAACCTGAGTTTAAATTTTCCTGAGTACTTATCACGTGGACACACAAATATACATAAAAATACACGCAAACACACACATATATATGGTATTATTAAAATTCATAGTGTCCTAGGAGATAAAAATTATTATTTCTATATTTATAGATATGAAAACAAAGACTTGGTGAGGTTAAACTGGAGAGTTTATGCTTCAGCATGAGATGGAAATCGTATGTCAGCTAAAAGAGTAAGAAAAAGATTCCTTCAGGACTACAACTTGGTACTAAATGGTTACTAAATTGGGAGAATATGAAATAAAATTGAGGGGTACTTTAAGTAGGCATATAGAATGAGATAGTTTCAGTTAAAAACTTACAGTAGAATTCTGCTTCTAGAGTCCAGAAAGAGCAACTTTCCTACATGTAGAAACTGTAGTCTAAAAATTGGGGAATGAACTACATGTAGCAAATATTTTGTTCACACACTTTATTTATTTGGCTCTCAGGAAAAATCCTGTAAAACCAGGAAACATACCCAAATTCACCCAGTGCCATTCTCTTTTTCTAAATTTACATGTCAACTCCTCTGTCTTCTGCTTGCGGATCTCTCTCCAGTAATTTTGAGTTACACAAATAAAACCCACAGTCTTATTGCTTTAACGAACCCGAGTTTGCAGCTAACACAGCATCCTGAGAGTGAAGGGGAAATCTTGGAAAGAGTTGGTGGGTCGTGGGGGAAAAATTCTGTGTATTAACTGCCTACTACCTAGCAGAACTCCAAACTACACATGAGCAGAGGAGACTTCAAGAAAGCTAATCGAGGCAAAAATATAGGAACAGAAATTTCAGCTGCTGCCCACAACAGCAGAGATGAAGTTTGGAATAAAATACTTTATAAAATAGAAAAAAACAAAAATCATTCTTTGGGAGAATATAAAGAATCCAGAGGCTCTACAATGTGTTATTACATGTCTTATATACAATCCAGAATTCCCACACATATGAAGACACAGGATAATGTGACTTGTATAACCAAAGAACAGTCAAGGGAAATTGGCCATTGTAAGACCCAGATGCTCAAATTAACAGGCAAGAATTTACAGTAGCTATTATACCTACGTGCAAAGGCATAAACATTTACATTAAAAATAAAAAAGGAAATGACATCAAGAAATAAAAATAACTAAAAATTGTAAAAATACAATATTTTAAATAAAAGGTTGGAGTTGGTACATAGCATTTGTTTAGGTAAGCATCAGTATTTTAAGACATGCCAGCTTCACATTTTAAGTACAAAAACACTACAAATCTCAACTGAAATTAATTTCACATGCTTTTGGTCTTTGTCTATGGCCTCATTCAGCTTTGTTAGTAAGAAATTCTTTTTTCAGAAAGGGCTAGAGATGCTAAAGTAAATCATATTGTCAACTGTTCTCACACACTCCTCACCAGAGGAATGAAATCCCAGCCTTCTCCCAGTGGACAATGCCTGTTAATTTTCTATATTGCTGACAGAAGACAAAAATTATTTATAATATCTATTATTTTATAAAAATTAATATAAGTGAATAAATGGTCAAGTAGATAGATATAGTCTGACCATCCTATCTAATAAAGAGGAAATATGCTAATTGACCCTCATGCTATCACAAAGATGGTGGCACCTACGGCCAATAAGGAGGGAATATGCTAATTGACTTCCATGCCCTCAAAGATGGTGGCACCCACAGCCACAAGATGGAAGCACCCAGGCCCCTCAGCCCAACTGGAGTGGCAGGGGTGTGGCAAGCCTCAGATGGTGGCTGCCCAGCTGCCCAGGCAACCCTGAGGCTCAGTTAACTAGGGCCAGCAAAGGCTTGCGCTGATGGCAGTGGCAGCAGAAAAGGTGTGATGGGAGTGTCACCTTCCTCTGATTGCCGGGTTATCTCCCACCCCTGAGGGCTCCTGGACTGTGAGAGGTGGCAGGCCGGGCTGAGGGCCCCCCCCCCTTCAGTGAATGAATTTTCATGCACCGGGCCTCTAGTTAAAAATAAAAGAGTTCTCTCTATGACATTATTTGAAGAAAAGGGTATGCAATGCACAATGTGATGCCACTGGATCTCTTAACATTACTACCGACCATCCATGGTTGATCAAACATCTTACTGACATGTCTATCAAGCAGCAACTAATGCAAGGTGGTTTTATTATATATTTTGTAGTTTCCTGGCCAGTAGTGATGCTAGAAAAAGAGAGAGATACAGTCAAGAGTTTGGTAAAAAGTTTTCTCATTATTTCTTGGCTTAAAGTTCAAGTACAAGTTTAGTTTGAATCAAGCACTCTCCCTTTCCTAAATCCACTACTGGTTCTCCTACTACACCATATACATAGCTCAATGATGAAATTAGCACATTCTGTTGTAACTGTCTTTTTATTGTCTGCATTCCATATCATAGTCAAACTTCTTAAGGGAAGGTATAAATTACCACTTTTTCAGGGCCAACAGGCAATTATTTTGGGGAAATTATCTCCCAAATTTACTTCCAGACCTCAACAAAACTGAAAAATTGAAAGTTAGAGATGAAAAATAAAGAGAGAAGTTTTATAAGGTCTCAGAGGCAGTGGTGTTCAGATGTAGTATAGCACTACATAGAGACACAGGGCTAGTCTGCAAAATGAGATGACTCATTTGGATGATTCATTTATTTGTAATTTGTGTTTGGTCCACTGCAGGCACCAAGTACATGTTCTCACTTTCAAGTCAGGATTTAGAAATCATTTGAACCAACATAATTAGCAACCACACCCTAATCCCTCTCTATATATTTAAGTCATCTGTAAACCTCACTAAAAATCTTTTCCTTATAAAAAATGTGTCAAAAAGATTATGAGTCAAATTAGCTAAGAATGTCACCTTCTAGGATAGAAAGTATAAAATGAAAGTATGCAAGTAATAAGAAATATGGAGAAAGAACATGTAGTGAAAATTTTCCTATCTTTCTCACAATCTTCATGGAAGAGGCTTATTATCAACCCAAATATTTCTAGGTTGTATAAGATCAATTAAACTAGTACTGGATGAAAATATCGCCCTTTGCTTAGTTCTTAGTTCATGAAATAACTATTTAATCTGTAGAATGACATTCTGAAGGAAGCTTCCCAGCAGTATACCAAACTTTTATTAGATAAATATTACTCATATTAATAAAAATAAAGACAAAAAAACAATATTAATTTTGCATGTAATTCATTCCAAGAGGGGTTCCTATGTACTTTTTATATACAGTCTCTTTAATTCTTAGTGGAGTTCTGAATAAGTGTTATACTCACTTAACAAATAGGAAAATTAATTTAGTCCCTCTGAGGAGGGACCAAATTATATCTACAAAGTTACACATCTGTTAAATGGTGAGGATAGAAATTAAACCTCATTCTACATATGTCCAAAGTCCATGTTCTTTCTATTCAAATGCAAATTGACAAAATGCCATTTTGCTCAGTGCATCAGTTTCTGATGAGCTTGCTTAGTGCGTGTAAGTGCTCCTTCAGGACCTACTCACTCTACTTGGAACTGATAAAATCCAAAGTCTAACTCCATGCTATTGAGACTAGACCCTGAATTTCCTAGTGGAAAAATCCAACAGCCAGGTCCCTAGCATCTGAGGCTAGAAGTCAAATATCTGATTGCTCATTTGCCCTGGATCTAGACAAAATCAATTCAGGTCATTTGTCACTAATTAATATGTGCTGAAACAATGTCCTAAACATTCAAGGTCCATAACCTTTTCATTCTGCATGTCTCAGGGATACCAGAATATAGTCAGCTCTTGATTAAACTGGATGGATAATTTAACCTTTGAGCTGTATCCTGGCACTTGAAAAGGAATGGCTTTGATAACCTAAGGAGCTGGGAAGATTATATTTTTAACATAAAAAGAACAAATGGTATCAGAAAAGCACTTAAATGATTTTTATTCAAGGAGTGGAATCTCCAGAACACATGCACCCTTAATAAATGAGTAACCATTAAGTAAAAATGTGAAGATGGCACAATGTGAAAGAAAGCTTTTGCCTGATCTCTGGCCCCTGATTGCTGATTTGCACTTAAGAACATAGTCCTCATAGCCTGTTCATCTATACTTTCTTGGAGAACTTTCAAGATGGCCAGAAAGGTACTTACTAGGTATAAGAAGTACTGGAAATTAAGGAAATCTAGATCTACAAGGACAAGAGCTCCCACAAATGTTGAAGAGTTAAGAAACTATCATCATAAAGTAGGAATAAAAAGACAGTCATTGTCACATTCTTTGAGTTAGTAATTAAGCACCAATAAATAAATGGTGGTGTCATTTTTTTTTTAATTAGATATTAGAGGCCTGGTTGAGTGGCTCAGTTGGTTGGAGCATCATCCCATACACCAAAAGCTTGCATCGCTCTGATTGTTAGTGAGACCAACAGCTGGGTTTTGAAGGATAAGCATTGCCTTATTGTTGTATTTTTCCTGGTATTTAAAGTTAGATTCTATCTGCCTCTGTGGTAACATGCAGTGGACTAGATCCCTGATCAGGCTTAATCTGAGATACAAATGTGTTTCTGAAAGATTAAAGCTGCGAAGTTTCCACAATTTTGAGGAATTTTATTAACAAACTAGGGGCCCGTTGCACAAAAATTTGTGCACTCGGCAAGGGGAGGAAGGGGTCCCTCATCCTGGCCTGTGCCCTCTCACAGTCTGGGACCCCTGGGGGGGGATGTCCAACTGCTGCCATGCATGGCCAGCCTGGGTGAGGGGCTGAGGGTTGTTTTCAGACTGGCCACAGGCCCCTCAGGATTAGTGCACTGGGGGGTGGGATGGCTGGTGAGTGCAGGCGTGGACATTTCCAGCCGGGTGGCCTACCATTGCACATACCTGGTGGGCCTCCACCGCTGAGGGGACACACCTGGTGCAGAGTTGGGTGGCAGGCCTGGGGGTGGACGCTGGTGCATGGTCCCTTGGGGGGGCCTTGCTGCTGAGCAGACACACCGGGGGTGAAACCAGGCATACACTCGCACATGCCCCACGGAGGCCTCCAGGGTGGAGCCAGGTGGCTGGACCTGTGGCAGACACTCTGCGCAGGGGCGGAGGATGCTCGGGCATGACCCCGAGGGGGTACCCCCCTCAAGCCCCGCCACTGAGCCTCTGTGGTCGTGTGGGCCCAATTGCTCTATTCCCAGGCCTCACAGGGCCAGGCCAGGCTGCCCGGCTCCCGGCCTTGCGGCTGCTCACTGCCCTCTGGAACCACCGCAGGCACGATTGCTCTATTGCCAGCCCCAGCCTCAGGGCCGGGCAAGCTCCCACCAGAGGCCGCCCAGAACCAACCACTGGCGCGATCTCTCTATTCCCAGCCCCATCTCTCTATTGCCAGCCCTGGCCGCAGAACCGGGGGCCTGCACGGCCTCCCGGCCCTGCAGCTGCCCGCCACTGCCCGAAACCCACCGTGGGAGAACGCGAGGGCGGAGGCCAGGCTTCCACCCTCGCGTGTCCCGGCACGATCGCTTCGTTGCCGGCTCCGGCTGCAGGTCCGGGGCCTGGGCGGCCGCCCGGCCCTGCAGCCGCCCGCCGCTGCCCGGAACCGACTGCGTGCCCCGGGCCTCCGCCATCTTGGCTGGGCTAATTTGAATACCATTGTTCTGATTGGCTGTTGGGTTTCCCGAAGAAACGGTTAATTTTACTATTCCACTTTTATTAGTTTAGATGAATCTTAATGTTTATCTATAATAACAGTAGGAGTAGAAAACAAAATGAATAATTTCTTAAATGCGCTAAAGGATTATCAACCAGGTTGTGTTGAGATAAACAAGTTGCTTTTTAAAAGCTTGAATGAGATAGTATAAACTGGAGATGGGTACTTTCAGACATCGTGTTGAAAGGGGTGACAAACTATTCAAACCACATGTAACCAAAGAGTGAGTGTAAATATCTGACTCATAGTAATGGCCATTCCCTTGACCCTTACCAATTCTTTTTCTCTCCCTATTTTTTTTTACCATGCTCCAGTTACCATTATATTTTTATTACATGCTAAACCATTTTGTTCATTACCAATCTTGATAAATGATGTCTCGGATTCCCCTGAACCTATTTTTTAATAGTTCAGAATTTTCGAGGAGGGGGGCGGGGATAGGATCATGTAACACTGTTGACTGACACCACTATGAATGTATTTTTACACATCTTTTTATCTCCAATTGAGAAAAGATATGTTTTTACTCTTTGAAAAATCACATTATTGCTTATGCCCTCTCTATTGAATCTTCTAGCTCTTTCTCTACACAGGTTCTTTTTTCCTTAGCTCATGAACAAAATAAACAAGACTCTTCTATACTATCAAATCTTGCTTGCCCCTTGTGACTACTAAGATTTACTATTTTTTTCAACAAACTTTCAAAATTTTTACCATGTTATTGCATTTCTAACCTTTTCAAAAAATCCTCACTTAAGGATATATTTATTGATTTTAGAGACAAAGAAGAGGAAGAGAGAGAAAAAGAGAAGGAGAGAGAGAGAACATTGATGTGAGAGAGAAACATTGATCAGTAGCCTCCTATATATGTCTTGACTAGGGATTGGACCTGCAACCTTTATTAATCAGCAAATGTAGTCACCTCTTTTGGATAAAAAATTACTCCTTGATAATATTTCCCCCTCTCTTTTGATGATAAAGTACAATTTCTGATAAAGTAGAAAATTTACTATTCCAAGGACAGCCAATGCAATAAAATTTATTATTTATCCTAGTGTGCTTATAGTTACAAAGAAAAAAATATAAGAAAAAATTAGCACATTTGGTGTGGCTCAGTGGTTGAACATCAACCTATGAACCAGAGAAGGTCATGGTTTGATTCCCAATAGGGCACATTCCAGGGTTGCAGAATCAATCCCTAGCATGGAGGAGGCAGCGATGAATGATTTTCTCTCATCATGGATGTTTCTATCTCTCTCCCTCTCCCTTCCTCTCTGAAATCAATAAAAATACACTAACACACACTAACTAGTCCCCTTACTCTGTAATCCCTTGTAGGTAGCTTTTTTGTCTGTCTCAAGTAACCAAAACACATCTATACATGTTTGCTAAATAGAAAAAGTTTTCTTTCTAAAATGCTCACTATTCTTTTACTAACTAAAAACTCTGTATACAGAAATTTTATATTTGGGAACCAGGCTTATGCACCATATTAACAATGGTAACTTACTAAATGCTTTCAATTATTGTTCCATTATATTGTGTTTCTTAGAGTCAAATATTCCTCTCAGAAGCTTCCTATGAAGATTTTAGTGAAAAAAATCTGAATTTATAAATACTTCAAAATAAAATACTTGGACAAAAAAAATGTATCTACCTACAACATAATTGTTCCTGTTCATGCACTACCTTGTACTGATATGGAGGTTGACTGATTGGCTCTTTGAGAGTGCAGATATTTTACAGGCACTAAATGTGACAAAACAAGCTGCACATTTTGTTAGCTTATTTAATCTTGCTTGTGGTGAACAAAATATCTGCGCATTATTAAAAAAAACAAAACCTTCCTTATGAAGGATGCAAATTTTATGAGTTGTCAATCATCCAGATAAAGTACTTTGCAGTTTCTGGGAAATTGCTTTTCTTTCTATTGACTAAGTGACTTCAGGGAAAATACTTCAGTAACAAAACAAAATCTCTAAAATTTCTAAATACCTTTATTGTATACCTGAATCCACAGCCTCAATATTCCACAGTTACATATTTTAACACATCTACCATGAAAATGTAGTAGATATCTGTGTTGTCTCTAAAAGTCAACAAGGGATTTTTTGAGTAACTGTAAATTTTAAAATTTTCAAGAGAATTAGGCTAGCCTTGTGATGCAAGCGGTAACCATCAAGTAATCTTCTTTTTTCTCAAAACCTCCAAAAATCACAATTCTTGTAAAATGAAAATTTTAAAAACCTTAAGCATATTTTAGTTTTTATCGAAACGCCTTAAGAAAGTGTGCTAAGCTGTTCACTGTTGAAAAATTCTGTTTATAAAGTTATATAACTTAAAGATTGCTGCACCTTCACCTTCTTAACACATAGAGTTACTGGACACAGAAATAGACAAATGAGAAAATATATCTGTGAAGATAAAAATTCTATCAGAACAGGCAGTGATATGTACATAGGAGAGCCAGCATTAGAGAGACAACTACCCAGTGTCTGCTGCCTGAGATAATGCTGTGCTGACACAGTAGAAAGACCACTGAGAGAGGTGAAATATTACTGAAATTCAAATACTGGGATATTCCTTTTGGGCATATATTTTTTAATCAAAATTAAAACATGATATTGATCTATAACCCTTATCATGATTGAAATATAGTTTTGTGATACATATACAGCAAAATAAGGTTAAATTGCATTGTATTTGTTATGCAGTATGTCAACTTTGACGAAGTAGCTTTTTAAAATAATATGCAAGACGCAGATTTAAGATGGTCATCCTGCCACTTGGTTTTCCTTGTACATATGGATCTGATCTCCCTCAATTCTCAAGTTAAATTTAGAGAGTGCACAGCTAATACTCTGTGTGTCTTGGAAAAGTGCCAGGATAAGACTGTGAGAAGTGGCTTGAAAGATTAGACCAACAATATAGCATTTTAAACTGTATGTTATTCTGAAATACAAGCTTTGTAAGGACATATTTAATATTAAACTACTTAAGACATTAACTAATACTTTTGTAGTGGCTTTAAGTAGTTGATCATGTTTTAAGAGTAATACTGAATTTCAAACATCAACATAGACTTTTGTTAGCTTTATGTTCTGCAACATTTTTGCTCTGGGGCATGAACACCTGATTGAAGATGTGTTTTATCCTCCAGAACTTACTTATATTCATTGATTCACAGTGCAATATTTTTAATTATTACACATTACATTTTGCACATTTTATAACACATTACACTTTGCACTATTAAATATGAGCCTTTGATATATAGTTTATATATAATCTGTAAAAACAGATTGTCATATTTTAGTAAAAGGCATTTGTTGAAGGTAAAATACCAAATAATTTTATATTTATACATGTATATTATTTTATCATAAAATATACATAACCAAAAATTTTTTGAAGGACATTCCAGTATCGCTCTCACCAAAATAATTATTTCTCTCTTATATTCTCTCTACCTGTCTCTCTGCAAAATCTATGCCCTATGTTTTCAAAAGCCATGAGAGGCAAGAAAGCAAGGTATAAAAATATTACTAATAATGATTTTATTATTTGTCCTGATGATAGGTATTCATTCAATGGCTGTTGAATGGAAGGTATTCATTACTGACCAACCTATTATTTTAGTTTAGCCACCACTTTTAATATTTTTAATAAACTTTTGATGAACATGAAATTGTTTTATACTCACTTGCTTCTAAAAATATGTGACATAAGTATTCAACACTTGGTATAGAATGTCATTCAAAATTATATTTTGATTATAATTTCTCAGGGTTACAGAAATTATTGAGTAAGGCCACTTCCTTCTGGAATAATAAAATATATATCTAGTGTGACTGTTCATGTAATCAATGCATATGTAATAAGGTTAGGTATGACCCCTGTGCATATGCACAGGAAAGCATGTATAGAGCATTAATAGACATTGTCCTCCAGAGCCTGGAGTAGGGCTTGGCACGTAGTTGGTATTAAATAAATAGCTTAGGTCAAAGGATGTGATGGTAGTGCATGAAAGAGAAAACAGTGAACCAGTAGAAGAAATGGTTCTAATTCCCACATAGTATAAACTATTCACTGCCTTCCCAAATTATCATCGCTGGGCTCCATACTACTTTTCTCACTTGGAATATTTTCTCCCTTGCTTTCCACCAGAGATAGCCACCCATTCTTCAGGTTTCAGATAATTCGCATTTCTTCACATAATTCTGATTGAACCTCAGCCAACCCTGATCTCTCCCTTTCTACACTTACAAGTTTGTCAATTGATACCTCATTTTATTTAATTTAACATCTATGTAATGACTTATACTACTTTTGAATTGCTTAACATGTTGTAAGTCTGTCTTCCCAAATTAGATTCTAATTCGAAGGTCTGGAACTTATAACTGAATTTGTCTCATATACATGTTTTATTTGACCATCACAAAATTTCAGTGTTTAGCTAGCTGCAGATATTCACATGAGAATGCATAACAAAAAATAAATTTACAGTTTTCTAGTTCCTCTTGGAAAAGTGGGTCTGCATTCTTGTTTGGCAGTAATCAATGAGAGCTGAAAAGCTCCTGCTCCTTTAGTCCACACGTATTTCTGTCAATCCCACCTAGCTTGCTTTATTTATGTTCTCTGCCTAGAACCCGTGGGATGTGTGAGATGTTAGCCCCTGAGTAATGATATGCCATGCTAATATACCCATGCCAACACACACACATACACACATATACTCCAAATGTACTTGAAGTCTCTAAAAATCCTGGATGTCTCCATCTATACATCTCTTTGGCATATGATATTCAAGATACTAACTTTTTAAAAAATTATTTAAATTATCATTATCTTTCTGTTTTCTACATATCTGTAAAGTGGGTTTCAATGAATATTGGTGTTAAAACTACTTTATTTATTCATTTTGTTAATCCTCACCTGAAGATATTTTCCCCTATTGATTCCTTAGAGAGAGTGGAAGGGAGGAGGGAGGACAGAGGGAGCTACAGAGGAAGAGAGAGAGAGAAATACAAAGTGGGAAAGACACATGGATTGGTTGCTTCTCGCCCCAGGGAGCAAATTGGCAGCCCAGGTGTGTGCCCTTGACCAGGAATTAAATCCATGGAATCAAACCTGAGGCCCTTCTGCGTATAGGCTGATGCTCTAACTGCTGAGCCCGTAGGCCAGGGCTAAAACTACTTTAATTTCTAGCTTCATTAATGACACTTGGTGCAATTAGAAATTGAAAAGCCATTTTGAATTCTTCTATATCTCTCTATCCAAGGACTTCCCACATTCTGTATAATTTCCTGGCAGATAGGACGGTTAGGATGGTGGAGAGCAATTTATTTTCTTCTCTCCATTCCTATCACTTCTGCCCTCAGAGTCTGCATTTGGTGAAATGATGCCCTTCTCTATGGGAAAGTACCTGTCCTGAAAATTAACAGAGCCCCACAAAGACACTCCAGTTAGTTTTGCTTCAGAGTCCAGAAACCAGAGTCAATTTATAGCCAATAATAAAAAAGTTGTTTTAGAGCCCAAATTCACTTTCATGGAGCTTGCGAAATGACACTTCGAAACAGTCACAATGATCTAAGAGACGAATGGTGAAATGTTTTGGCACCAGCAAGTCTGGCATGCAGCCCTTGAGACAAGCAGCATTTCAACCTACATCCTACCTGACTTTATTAGAAGCGCTGCGCGTGAGAGAAACAGGAAATCTGTGCTGTTAAAGCAATGTGGTGAATTATAAATTAATGAGGGTTTTGTATGGGAAGGGAATAACATCTGCAGAAGAGCGGATCTCATAAAGACAAAAGGGAAAAAGGTTTCCCTTAATAAAACATAACCTTTCTGCATGCACAATCGATTCTCAATTAGTCAGACCAGAGAGAGTCTCCATCACACACTGTCATATGGCCTCATTTTGCTTCCTCCTCCCCTACTCTATTCTCTGGTTCTGCCTCCTTTCACCCAAGATGTTCCTTGAATTAATACTCCCAAATATTTTCTTCATTCCCTTTCTGTTGTCAAAATATCCTGTTGACTTTTTAAAATTTCCATGGAGACTCCATTGCATGGGACTGTCTTTCCTCTCATAATTTCTTACCCCTTTTCTGTCCTAGCCTAATGCTTAATCAACTAGACTGGGTAAAAAGCCAGAGGAGAGCGGAAACTAAAAGGAGAAGGAGCCCAGCCAGTGTTGCTCAGTGGTTGAGCATAGAATCACGTACCAATCGGTCACTAGTTTGGTTCCGAGTCAGGGCACTCTCCAGGGTTTTGGTCTCAATCCCCAGTAGGGGGTGGTGGTAGGCAGCCTACTGATGTTTCTCTCTCATCAATGTTTCTATCTCTCTATCCCTCTCCCTTCCTTTCTCTTTAAAATCAATAAAAATACATTTTTTTTAAAAAGAGGAAAATGGTTTCCCTAGGAAGTTTTCTGATTCCTTCTTTATACCTCTTTAATTGAGCCTACAACAAGGATATCATCATTTTGGAAGTTCAAACAGACTACAAGGAAATTTGTTGGAGTAATTTTAAAATTCAATTCAATAATTATGGATTCAGTACTTACTATGTGGAAAGCCTTTTGCTGGGTAGCACAGGAGAGAGAACTCTCTGCCCCAAAAGGGCTTACAATCTAACTGGAAGGGAAAGTAGAAGACACTTTTACAAAAACCATGACATACATGCTTGGATTATGGTAGCACCAACAATTTACTGCCCACTAAAGTAGGCAGGTGGCCATTCAGTAATTTCTTCAGAAGACACTAACTAAACACTCACAATGTGTCAAATGCTGTGTAAAGTCTTAGGGAATATCGAGATGTACAAGTTAATACCGATCTCCACAGTCTATTAGGGAAGAAAACAGTTACAAGCATCCCGATTAAAATGGTTCTTTAAGTAGAGAAAGTCGTGGCTATATGGGCACCAAAGAGAAAATTTCTACCTCTGCCCAGAAATGGGCAACAGTCTCAAAAAAGTCCTCACTCACCTGTGATTTGTGTACTGTTAAGTTGCCACTAATGAGACCTGGCTAATAGATAATCTGTTAGATAATTTTTTTGTATATTTGCAATTTGTTTCTATGCATAGGAATAAGTTAAGGGATGTATTATTTCATTATAATGTTATTTGATAAAAGCAAAGCATATGTCATAAACTTGATAGAATTTTCAGATTTACATTTTAAAATTATACTAGTAAATAAAATGTTATCTCCTTTTTAAATAGGTCAGTATGGCTCTTGAGCAAGTCATTTTACCACCCAGTGTCCCAGTTTTCTCATATGTATAATGGGTACAAAAATACAACATAGGGAAGATTTGAAGATAAGAAGATAAGATGAAATAAAATAGTAATACATATTTTTGTGTAAAAATTCAAATTGTACCAAGCAAATTAACAGTACTCAAATATAACACAAATATTACTATTAGTTTTCTCAAAGAGGCTTATGACACTCACACAATTAAAAAACCACTACCCTATACTTTCATGAGGAATAATAACAACAACTGATTCATTTAAATTCTTTTGGGGATGCTAAGAGGGTCCAACTGAGATGGTAGGGGAAGATGAAAGTTGTCCTAAGACATTGGGAGGATGAAGGTGGTATGAGTCTGCACACCAATTATGGAAGAACTTCTACCAAAATGCCTCTGCTTCCGCAGAGCAAAGGGGAGTGACACTGAGGGAAAACATGGCATTTCAGTCGATAGTAAGAGAAAAGGAAGGAAAGAGGAGGTTCCAATTTTAGGAAAGCAATAAAGTGAGCAAAACCATGGTGGAGTATCTCAACCTCGTGTTTTAATTGGTGGAGTATCTCAACCGTTACTTGGAGTGGCTACTCTATGTCACAGATGGGGCACCTTCAAACTGATAAATCCATTGTGAATATTGATGCAATTATTATGGGAACTGTTATTAGTACCATTTGGAAAACAGTAAGTAGTGCCTAGAAGGCAGTAAACATGGAGAACACTTTTTCCTTCAAAACACACAGGGACTGTTCATGCCTTATTTGTTAATGAGAGATGTGGCAATGTAGCATAATATACCAGACTAACTTTAATTAGCAGTACTGTATAAATTCATATTTGGAAAGAGATGATAAAAACAATCTTGATGAAAATAGTATACTGCTGTTAAAGTACACAAACAATACCACCAATCTCTGGGTAGCGTTCCTCCTCCATTACTCATTATTTTCAACCCATTAAAATTTTTTTGACAAATGTAGATTATATAAGGCTGATTGGTTTGATTAACCTAATAAAGAAAAAAAAAAGGTCAGCCACTTACCAACCTTCACCTAACATTGACATAAAGTCTTTACGTGGCACAGTTCCTGGGTTCTGGCATTTGAAATGGGGCTATGGATTGCTAGGAGAAGGAATGGGGTTGCAGTGCAATGGATTAATTAAGCAGCTCTCAGGAATGATATTGAAAGGTAACTGATTAATTGAACATTGAAGCCATCTAATCAAATAGCAGACACAATAAATATGTTTCTTGAGAGATAAATCATACCCTTATTAGCATATTCATTTATACAGTTGCATTAACTCTTTAAGTGCTTTTTAAGCTTTGCTTAGCCGGAAATAGCCACCTGCTACAGATTTTTTTTTCATGTTATTATAAAAATGCCCAGTGAACATGCTAGCATTCATTTAAGATCAGATAAGTTTAATCATGAAATATGCAAACTTGCTGTTCACATGCACACACACACAAAAGGTTTAAAAAATCACTGGAATGATTATTATTATTCCACACAATCATGCAATAGTATTGAAGATGCAACAAGAATCTGTTTTAAATTGAACCCAGGGTTTGATAAGAGAATATTGCTGAGAAAATGCCAAAGATCCATCATGCTATTCATATATGAAAATATATCTTTTAGGTGTAAAAACATGGTTATTCTTTTTTTTCTTTCAGAAAGCCTATAAAAGAAGATAGTCACTTTACAATGATGAAGCTTTAATAAATTGAAGGGTAGATCTTAAACCAGGTCATCTGGGAAAATATAAATTCAGAAGTCCTACAGCAGTTCATTTGTATTTAGGACTATTTTCCCTTTGGCTGAAACTGAAGCCCTGGCCCCATTTTTTGCACCAGGGCAGGATCCAGTTGCCACAGCTGTGCAGCTGGATGAATAGAAAAGCCTGAGTCCTGTGCCTTCAGATGCTCACCATCAAAGGGGGTCTGTCACCCGCTAGTCCAGAGGCGAGTTCCCTGCCAGCCTGAAGGAACAGAGCTGCATGGGGGAAGGGCAAGAAATCACAAAGATAAGAAACATGGCCTTGTCAGCATCTGAGCCCAGGAAGCTTTAGTCCTAATTCAAGCCACTGACTGATTCCTGTGTCAATGGCTTCCTTACAGAAATCCAAGATCCACCGAAGGGAGAGCTCTCCGGGAAGCAAGGTCCTGCAAACACCTCCACTGCACAGATGTCATGTGGAAAATTGGATGGAGCCATGTTACTCATCTCTCTAAATTAAAACTGGCTGAAAGGGCAGTCTCGTGTGTAGAAGCAAAATGTTACAGAGCCGTTGGCTGAAATGGGATTCAGATTACTGGTATTGTTTTTCCTTAAATGGAGACTAAAGAATGCAAGTGACATTTTTCTGTTAGCTTAAAGGAATTTCATTGATCCGTCATTAACTGAACAATAATATTTTATGCTATATGATATTTTACATATTCTTTCTGTTTATAAAACTTTCAACTTTAGGATTGTATAAAAGGGAAAATATGGTAAGTATAAACTGAATATTATATGGTAAATATATATAGCTGAAAATAGATTAAAATTGATCAGAAAAGCAGGCCTCCAAACTGGAACTGAAATGCTTTCATTACTTTACTGAAGCACTGATAGTTCAGCTTCAGATGACATTTAAATAACTAACCACACTTCTGGAAAAGAAACAAGTATTCCCCATAAGAACTTCAAAATCCCAACAGCAGTTTTGTTGTTAGTGGTGTCTATATATCAAGGACTTATGTTAGACACATCCAATTGCTAAAATCTGGAGATCTACATGAAAAAATATAATCAGAATTATTAAATATTTTCTACCTTATATTTTTATCTACTCCTTAACTATTATAAAAATAAAAATAAAAATATCTTTTCATTCTATTCATGTGTTTATTGGTAACAATGTTATAAAAGATTCCATGGCCAAACACTAGCACTATTTGACAACAAAAGGAAAACAGTTATCAAAAACATGCTAGAGTTTTTAGAAACATATGTTAAAAATTATAAACGCAAATTTGTTTCTCTTATAGTAGGACAGGTGATCATGTACCTTTAAAAAGAGCTTTAGTTTTCCATAGATACAGAGAACAACCTGATGGTTGCCAGAGGAAAGGGGGTCAAGGGAGCGGGGTAAAAATGGGTAAGGGATTAAAAAGAACAAATTGGTAGTTACAAAGTAGAAGTGAGATGTAAACAGCAGTACAGGGATTATGGTCAATAATATTTTAATAACTATGTGCAATGAATGCCAGGTGGGGACGTGAAATATCTGGGGGATCACTTTGTAAAGTATATGAATATCTAGCCACTATGCTCTATACATGAAACTAAAATAAAATAATATTGAACATCAATAAAATAAAAACACAAATTTGTTATCTTAAAATAAGTGAAAAACTATACCTATATCTACGCTAATAAAAGAGAAACATGCAAATTAACCATCATACTGTAACTCCACAACACCCACAAGCCATGCCCACCAGTCAATCAGAAGTGAGTATGCAAATTAACCCAACTAAGATGGTGGCAGTCATGAAGCTGGAGCGAGCAGGAGGCTTGAGTTGCCCCTGGAGATGGAGGAAGCCAAGCTTCGCACTTGCCCTGGTTGGCCCTGGGCTCCACTCAAAGCTACAAAGTTTCAATTATAGGAGATAAATAAATCCCAGATACCTGCTTCCAGCCAGGGGTGCTGAAAAAGAAAAAATGAAAAAAAGGAGAGGCTGAGAGCTTGGGTCACTGGGGGGCATGGCCAACCTGATAACGGCCCTCAGCCCATCACCCAGGCTGGCCAGGCACCCCAGCAGGACCCATCCTCCCTGAAGGGGCTGTAGCCAGCCTGAAAACAGCCATCAGCCCCTCATCCAAGCTGGCCAGGCACCCAGTGGGGACTCCCACCCTGAAGGGGCTGTGGTCAGCTTGAAAACGGCCCTCAACCCCACACCCAGGTTGGCCAGGCACCCCAGTGGGACTCCCACCCTCACCCAGATTGGCCAGGCACCCCAGCGGGACTCCCACCCTGATTCAGGATACCTTTCAGGGCAAACCAGCCAGCCCCAATCACGCCTCTATCCTATATAATAAAAGGGTAATATGCAAATTCACCCTAACAGCATAACTATTGGGAATGACTGGTCACTATGAAACACACTAACCACCAGGGGGCAGACGCTCAATGCAGGAGCTGCCCCTGGTGGTCAGTGCCCTCCCACGGCGGGGCGGGGGGGGGTGCTCTGCTCAGCCACAAGCCAGGCTGATGTGTGCCAGCACAGCAATGGTAGTAGGAGCCTCTCCCGCCTCCTCAGCAGTCCTAAGGATGTCTGACTGCAGCTTAGGCCTGCTCCCCACTGGCAAGTGGACATCCCCCAAGGGCTCCTGGGCTGCCAGAGGGATGTCTGACTTCCAGCTTAGGCCCAATACCACAGGGAATGGGCCTAAGCCAGCAAATGGACATTCCCTGAGGGGTCCCAGACTGTGAGAAGGCACAGGCCGGGCTGAGGGACTCCCCCTCTTCCACTGCATGAATTTTTGTGCGCCAGGCCTCTAGTATGTATATAAATCCATGCACTGGAGAGGAGGGGGTCCCTCAGCCCGGCCGGCCCCCTCTCACAGTCCAGGAACTCTCAGGGGCAGGAGGTGACCTGGTCATCAGGCGAAGGCAATACCCTATCACACCTCTGCTGCTGCCACTGCTGGCAGCTCAAGCCTCAGCCGGCCCTGGTAACCTGAGCCTCGGGTGGCCCTGGGTGGCTGGGTAGCTGACATCTGAGGCTTGCCTGCTCCTCAGGCCAGCCTTGGCCAGCTGGGGGGCTGAGGGTACTGGGGGACTCTGGAGGCAGGTGTGCAGAGTGGCCAAGCCTGCCTGGAGGCAGGTCTGGCCTTGTCACATGCCTGTCACCCTGGTGGGGATGAAGGGACTGGGTGTCGCCATCTTGTGACCATGGTTACTACCATCTTTGAGGGAGTGGCAGTCACTTAGCATATTCCATCTTTATTGGCTGTGGGCACTGCCATCTTTGCGATGGTGTGAGGGTCAATTAGCATATTCCCTCGTTATTAGATAGGATAGTCTTTGTAAAATTTTGAAACTCAGTCCTGTAGTAAAATTGTCACCCTTATACTTGTTTCTCTCTTAGCTTTCATTCCAAAATTAAAATTATGTGTTCATGTATGAGTTAACCAATGTTTATTGTATATGACTATGTAGAAATTATATGATAGAATGACTTGATTTATTTTGTTTTCAATGTTAATTTCTCTAATTATTTTTATTGTTGTTGCACTTTGAGCTCATTGTCTCATAGACTAAGATAAATGAAGATCACATAAATAATTTGCTTCATATAACATATATTAAATTAACTGTTGGTGTTTCCTAGATGTACTTGCAATATGAGCCATTTAATTATATATATATATATATATATATATATATATATATATATATATATTATAATATAATAAAAGAGAAACATACAAATTGACTGTTACCACCAGCCAATCAGAGTGGCTGTATGCAAATTAACCCAGCCAAGATGGAGGCCAACAGCCATGGAGCTAGAGCAAACCAAAGGCTTCTGTTGCAACAGCCTGCCTAGGCTGGCTGAGCCTCTGCTCACAGCCACGCCCACCAGCCAATCAGAGCAGCTGTATGCAAATTAACCCAGCCAAGATGGAGGCTAGCAGGGCAGCTCTGCACTGGGAGCCTCCACGGCTGGCCAGCATAGCTCTGCCAGGTGTGTCAGCTCAGTGGGAGGGGGGATCTGGCCTGGGGCCTCCTCGGGGCGTCCAGGAACAGCTGTCCTGGGTCTGCTGCCTAGCTTTGCCCCCGGGAGCCTCCAAGGAGTATCCAGGAGCACCTGTCCTGGGTCCACTGCCTGGCTCCACCCCCTGGGGGCCTCCCCGGGGCATGCAGGAGCACGGGGCCTCTGCAGGGTGTGCAGGAGCAGCCGTCCTGGGTCTGCTGCCTGGCTTTGCCCCCTGGGGGCCTCTGCGGGACATCCAGGAATGCCTGTCCTGGGTCCACTGCCTGGCTCTGCCCTGGGGGCCTCCATGGGGTGTCCAGGAACACCCGCCCAGGGTCCGCTACCTTCATCCGCCCCCCAGGGGCCTCCACAGGGCGTGCAGGAGCGTCTGCTGCACAGTGCGGAGAATCTGAAGCCAGTTCACTGCCCAGCTCCACCCCGGGTGTGTTTGCTCAGCAGCAGGGCCCCACCGAGGGATTCTGCACCAGTGTCCGCCCCTGGCTTGCTTCCCAACTCTGCGCCAGGTGTGTCCCCTCAGCGGTGTGGGCCCACCAGGAGTGTGCAATTGTGGGCCCTCCGGTGGGAAACATCCAGGCCTGCACTCACCAGCCTTCCTACCCCGCAGTGTACGAACCCTGAAGGGGCTGTGGGCAGCCTGAAAATGGCTCTCAGCCCCTCACCCAGGCTGGCCAGGCATGCCAAGCAGGTGGACATCCCCCCCCCGAGGTGTCCCAGACTGCAAGAGGGCACAGGCTGGGCTGAGGGACCCCCACCCCCCGAGTGCACAAATTTTTGTGCACCAGGCCCCTAGTGTGTGTGTGTATATATATATATATATATCTTTCTAGGTATGCCTGGAATAATTTCAGTGAAAAAGGTCATTGTTCATATTTTACAAGACAAACTAGATTGGTACTATGATTTATTATGTTATAAAACTTCACCAGTGATCCTTAGCTCACTGCTTAATCTTAAAAAAAAATAAATAAAAGAGCAGAAAGATAAAGAACATAAATACTTTTTAAAGATATATACAAACTGAAATAATACTACTAAGCATTTTGGTTCTAATTGAGAGGCTAAACACCTTGTATCCTAGCGGGTCCTCATTTAGGTAGTTGTGGCATTTTTGAAGATTTTTTTTCATGTTCAGTAAAAACTCTAAGATGTACTTTTAGGCTTTTAAAAATTAATTTTACATTATGTTTCATCAAAATGTTTTGTGTCCTTACCTATATATATAAAAACCTAAGCAACCATTATGACCAAATGATTGGAACAACCGGTTGTTATGATATGCACTTACCACCAGGGGGAAGATGCTCAACACAGAAGCTTGCCCCTGGTGGTCAGTTTACTCCCACAGTGGGAGCACTGCTCAGCTAACCAACCTGTCCTGGAGGCCCACCAGTCCAGTGGCAGCTACTCACTCCCTCAGTAGTACTGCAGTCCAATCTCAGGAGAACGGGCCAGGCATTGATGGACCAGCACCACCAGCATGATCCCAACAGCACCACCAGCCTTTTGGAAGTTGGCCTCAGGCATCTTGGCCACTTCCCCTCCCTAGATGCTCCCCAAGAAAGGATATAAAAGTGGCCACCAGGTGGCTCCCGATAACACGAATGTCAGCAAATGGATCTGGATCCCAAGCCAGCAAAGGCAACCTGGCCGCTCCCTACTCCCTCAGAACCTTACCCGTGCACAAATTCATGCAGTGGGCCTCTAGTAGAAAATAAATTACAATATCATGCCAGCCAGTGTGCCATGAGTACAGACCCATGAGCCAGGAAGTCACAGTTCAATATTAGGTCAGGGCACATGCTTGGGTTATGGGCTTAGTCCCCAGTAGGGGGTGTACAGGAGACAACCCTCTCCCATTGATGTTTCTATCTTTCCTTTCCTCCCTCTGAAATCAATAAAAAAATATAATAAAAACTTTAAAACATTGCAATACCATTATAAAAGTCAACATAGCCTCCTCTATTTTGAATGCTTTATAAAAAGCAGCAAGCATATCTTGCTCTATGATGGACAAATCATGCTGCTCTTATGGCGAGTTTTTTTTAAAGGTCCTTTAGTGGTGGTGAAGTTTTATTTGAAAGGTATAAAATGAGTTCAGCACTTATACTGCTATACAATTGCCCCAGATTCTCTTTATCATATCAGCAACATTATTAAACTTTTGGTTTGTGTTTCTGACATTGTGACAGCAATCTTGCAAAATTGGGTGTGGATGAATAAAAGTAGGCATTAAAGAAACATTTGATTTATCTTCCCAACTAGAGGCCTGGTGCATGAAATTGTGCAAGGGTAGGGTCCCCCTGGGTGGCCTGCAGGGATTGGGCTGAAATCCACAGGACAATGCTGTCTGCAGCTCCCACCTGCCACTTCACTCATCTCAGCCCCACTGTGCCTGCCAGGGCTCACGCCCCATCAGTCCTGATTAGGAGAGGCTCACGCCACCAGCCGTGCTCACCAGCCATGAGCCCTGTGTCTGGCGCCCTCCCAAGAGGAGTGGCCTGTGGGATTGGGCTGAAACTGGCTCTCTGACATCCCCCAAGGGATCATGGATTGCGAGAGGACACAGGCCAGGCTGAGGGAACTCACCAGTGCACAATCAGGCCAGGGAGGGACCACAGTAGGTCTCCAGAGCATGTCTGGCCCATCTCGCTCAGTCTCGATCAGCTGGACGCCAGCAGCAAGCTAACCTACTGGTCAGAGTATCTGTCCCCTGATGGTCAGTGCACGTCATAGCAACTGGTCGACCAGTTGACTGTCTTCCCCCTGGTGGTCAGTGCACATTGTAGTGAGCTGTTGAGCAGCCTTAGGATATCATTAGCATAATATGCTTTGATTGGTTGTTTGGTTGTTCTGTCATTTGGTCTATTTACATATTACCCTTTTATTATATAGGAGGATACTGTGAAAGTAAGAGAGTTTTGAATTTATTTCAAAGAATGAAAGCATGCATCAAATTCATGTGCAGAACTATTGGAAACTCATCTACATCTATTTTAAACAGCAAAGACAATTTCATTCTACTTTTATTCAATACTGAAGATCCAAGCCTACCTATATATGTTTCATTATAATTTCAAGAGAAGCCATTTTAAACTATAGATATTTTATATGCATTTCCTGGTTTTAAAAGTATGTTATTTTAGAAAAATCCCAGCTATGGTTTTATTTTTTTAAATATTTTATTGATTTTTTTATAGAGAGGAAGGGAGAGGGATAGAGAGTTAGAAACATCAATGAGATAGAAACATTGATCAGCTGCCTCCTGCACACCCCCGACTGAGGATATGTCCGCAACCAAGGTACATGAACCTAGGACCCTTCAGTTCACAGGCCGACGCTCTATCCACTGAGCCAGTTATGGTTTTAATTGATGAATTACTAAATTCTACTGTACACCTCTTGCTATAACTCAATGTCTTTAGGTAGCCATGATTTAATTAGTTAATTCTCAATATTTCTTCATTTTTAGAAAGCTCATTTGCACAATATATCCCACCCAGAAACACTGCATGTGAACAGTATAATTTTCAACACAGTAGAAGTGGAGAGAACCAGGAGAAGGCATATTAGATTTGGAGGAAATTAGTAGGTAGGCATGCAGTTTGAAAAAATTACCACTAAGGATCATGATTTAAACCCTAGGAATGTACACCTATCCTCATGTGAAAATCAGTGATTAAATGGACAACGTTTCAATTTTATTTTCCAAATAATACATGTAACATTTTAATAATGTACTTCATATCTCAGAAAGGGTGCACTCAAATAGGAATAAGAAAAAATACCTTCAACTTGAGAAAACTAGTTTAGTAACTGTAATTTCTGCCTCTTTTTAATAAGTTTTAACCTATTAAATGCCTCTTCCAACCCGAGAACTTGGAATTCAATCATTTTCACAAGTAACTATTTTAAAAAATCCTCTTTTTTCTCCTCAAATATTTGATATTTTTGTCACTTATCCTAAGGAACAAAGTAAAAATATATTTTCATTATTTCCTTACAGTGGAAAAAGTGTTTTGTAAGTTATTTAACCAATTTCCTGCAATGCTCTAATATACTTAGAAGATAATAAAGTTCTAAATTTTACTTACGTCCATTTGGGCCTCTAAGAGTTAGGATGGCTTGAACAAACCCAAGCGACAAAGAAGTGCATAAGGTCCGAGGTGGATTGGTTCTGGTTGTATTCCAGCACTGGCCCACCTCCACTCTTACTTTTCTCAATACATTCACAAATATATTATACACCAAGAAAACAAAAATATCTTGGTATGTGTTATATACCCTGGGTTATTTTTTAAAGCTGATAATGAAAAAAAACTTCACCTATAATAAATAATAAAAACTGAGGCTTAACTAGAAAGTATTGAAGCTTAAAAATAGGTTCTAAATGCTATTCCAAAGGAACAACAGCAATAACCTACATGGAATTGCAACACCCTTGGGATAAATATATTGCCATTCAGGGTGACTCCTTAGAGGGATGCAGTCTCCACTTAACATTTAAGTAGAGTTGGATTTCTTAAAATATCAATCTTGTAAACTCATTTTTATAGTAATATCTTAATATTGAAGATAAATGCTAAGCCCTTCTTTTATGAAACTCACAATAAAAAGAGGATTGATTGTAGCCTGTTACAGACAGGGGGAAAAAAAGAAGCTTTACAGAAGCTTAGATGATGTGTGAGAAAAACAGACATTTGAAGGTGAGTGTGAAGGGGCTAGAATACTATTTCACTTATTGATGACAGGATTTACAAGCAGCAACTTGCGAAGGATGCATGGTCAAGGTCAGCTGCACCTTTGAACATAAGTTCACCCGTTACTGATGAGCTACAGCTCCATATGTTTCCTACTAAAAATCTGTGAAGCCTTTTTCTTTCAATTGATTAAAAGCAAAGAAAGTTGACAAGGGAACTAATGAGCTATATATAATAAATGAGGTGGCAATGTTCTCTTCTAGTCAATCGTCCCTTTTATAAAAAAGGGAGCAGAAGCCTGATTCAATGCATTGCCATAGACACTGATCCATGAACTTCGGCCACTGTAGCAACTACACTGCTGAAACCACTTAGTTACCTTAGTTAAATATGTGCAAACATGAGAAGCAGAGCCCATGATCTGGTTCTAGGCTAAAAAAATGTAAGCCCACAAGAAAAATTAGAGATTTAGAATTTATGCATTTCCTGTTAGTCTGGTTGGTAACAAAGTATCATCGGCTTTGGTAAATGTTCAAATGATATCTGGGCTTCTGTTCATAACCCAGTGATTATGGGTGATACAGAGAACCAAATCAGATCTAGGTCTTATTATTTTACATCAGCTCAGGCATCAGCAACTTACTACAAATGTTCTTGAAAGGATGTTCTAACTCATAGGAAGGCCTTTGGTAAAAATAAAGACCAGAGGAACTTTCTTTTCAGTGCTTTCTCTCCGTTTTAACTTCACCTTTCTCTCTGGTTTCCATGCCCTCATTCTGTTTCCCCAAGCAGATTCTGCAAGATCCAAATGGCCAGGACTCCCAAAGAGACTCACCTCTCCTCCACTGCTTGAAAATAATACCCTGGGGCAGAAGATCTGAGATAGCATAGAAAGAAAAGCAATTTGTCTGGTTATCTGATGGAGGTAATTTATGGAGAAGTGTGAATCCACTTAAATTTCCAGCCTAACTTGCTTTGAAAGAAGACATTATTAACATAACTGATTCTTTACAAGTGGCAGGAGGTGGCAGGCCTCATGCTCTTTGCTAACTTCTTCCCTAGGGCATGTTGGGGCTAAGAGGTCAGTGACTTGGCCACCCTTTAAAGACTGCACCACCTTTTTTTTTTTTTTTTTTTTTTTCTTGAAAACTTCTGATTTGCTGGTCCCTTTGCTTAGTACTAAAGGCAGGGACATAAAGGAGACACTTTCCAGTCCCTGTTCTTGCGAAGTTATAACTGGAGGATGTTTCCCCCCAAGCCGTCCTCCCTTTTCTCACTCCATCACAACAAACACAAATAATTAAGCCAAACAACAAAATGAAACAAATCTGAAAAGGCCCTGTGCTGCTCTAGAATGAGCTGTGGTCAATAAATATTTTGCTTTTTAGCTTTAGAATTGTTCAGCAAGGGATTTATTCCCTTTTCCTTTCACAAGTGCTACCTCCTAGAAGTTTCTCTCTCCTGTTTCATGTCCTCTTGACTATCCTGCCCTGAACTTGACTTAGGAGTTGACTCAGGTGCTATTCCTTGTGCATCTACAGCTAAAGGATTCTGAAGTGTTTCCTCCAATTCTGAGTTTATTTTCTCTTTATCCTCTCAAGAGTTTTATCCTAATCACTTTAATCTTCATTCGTAAGTAGAGTTCCTTGCAAATAGTAAGTGGCCTTTGTATATTGTAGAATGAACGCTGTATAAGTGGTATTTTCTCCATAGGAAATAAATAATACTATGTGTCTAAATAATCTTTTGACACAAAAATGTTTAACAAATACGTGTGACTTCATATTCATTTGAACGCAAGGCGATAAGTCAAATTATGCCATCTAACAAAAACTTGTGTCTTAATTTGTATGAAGATAGAAACAAAGAGAAAAGACTTTTAAAACATAGCAAACTAAAATTATTCAAGTTTTACTGAACCTTTGATTGAGGAAATTGAGGAAAATGGGCTCTGAAACACTAATATTTGGTAGTTTATCTTTACAAAGGTACTAATGGAAAAGTACATCTAAATTTTGTCATTTTTATTACTTTTAAATGATTTAAATGAGGTTAAAGCAAAGGTTTTTAATCAATAGTGTTTTCTGACAGAATTCACTAAAAATAAATTCCTCCATTAAGACTAAATGTTGCCAGAATAAGTTTTTAAATGTCTACAATACCAGTGACCAGTTACTTAGAAATTATTTATATTTTACTTTGTTTTATAATCATAAGGGAAAAAAGCACAATAGTTTGTCTCACTTGGAATTTTGAACTTATAAAGATAAACAGAAAATAACCAACAACTTCATGATTTTCAGTGCTGTAGGTTGAGAGGTCTTACTCAAAATATTGATTACTTCCCTGACTAAATAAGTAATGAAGATGAGAAGAGAAATAGCATGCACACTCAGAAATCACTGAATATAAGGATTTGAAAACAAAACTGCAGGGATGATGAAACAAGATAATTTTATTCTTTTGGAATATAGAATTGTGTCTTATTAAAAACCTATTTTTATAACTTTTAGAGAAAATACTTGTCAATCCCCAGAGGGAAAGTAGGGGAGGGTGGGGATAAGGGGGAGATATCAACCAAAGGACTTGTATGCATACATATAAGCCAAAGCAATGGACTCAGACAACAGGGGGATGAGAGCATGAGGGGTGGGGGGGAGAGTTGGGGGTTATTGGGGGGATGAGGACACATTTGTAATATCTTGACCAATAAAGAAATTTTTTTAAAAAGAAAATACTTGAATGTATGTTAAAATTTTAATATGAAAATGTATAATGTAAATTATTTTGATTCATTACTTTCCATTTTTAATTAGAAGAACTGATATTACCCATGTAAATTAATCTAGCTTTCCTTTTATTTATAGTATTTCCATCAGTATCTAATCATGGACACTTAACTTACATTTCTTATTTTCTCTTTAAACAAAACTTATGTGCATTTTTCTTACAATGGTGTAGCAAAGCAAGGAAAATAAAGAAGAAAACTAAGAGAGTGGGCTATGTTCTACAGATTCTGCTAGGAACTTTCACATACCTTGTTTTGCTTAAAGACAAACTCAAAACCAGAAAAAGAATTACTGTCCTGCAGAAAAACAGTGATAAAATAAGTTGTAATGTTAGAATAATAACTTATTAACTTTAATTTTTATATCTGTAGACTAGAAATGAACTGTAAAAATATTCTTACAACCACACTTTTCCTTCTATGTTATAAACAAATATCACCAATAACAACAACAGAACTATCAAGTTCTACAGTCACAGGAATTCTGCTGTCAATAAAGCAACTATACTTATTGCCTTGACCTTCAGGTTGGAAGACTCCTCCAGGAAATATAAAATAGGCCACAGAAGTTACTCACTCTGCCTTGGGATCAGATTCATTGTTTGCTCTGAATACTTGTATTCTGATCTTAGTGCACTTGACCTTTTAGATTTTAGATCAACACTTGCTCCAACTTTCCATTTCAGAATACAAGAAGCTCAAGATTCCACATTTAGCCCAAATTCTTCACATCCCCAATTCCAAATCATTTATATGACTGATACTATGATTTTCTTCCCAACAGAATAATAAGCTTATTTTAGAAAGAGTATATTTCTTGTCCAGATCATAGTAAGTATAATTTCTTGAGTGGTTACATGAGGAATGTGAATTCTATATGGTTTCCTATATATGTAAAAAAAATCAAAACATAGAAGGTATTTTTGTTTTGCTTTGCCTCCCCACCTCTCCATTTCATTGATAATATTCAATTGATAATGAAATTGAGGCATATACCAATGGTACAAGCTGCTGAAATTATCTAAATGATCATCTGAGATTCCATTCCAGATTCCAGAATTACCATTACAGAACTTTGAACTCAATATTTGTTCATAACCTAAATAATTAAATAAAACCTCTGAGACCTATCACTTTGAGTTAATGACTCTAAAACTCTTTGTCTTCTGCCTACTGAGAAGTCTAGCTTTCCTAATTCCCTCAGTTATTACTCTAGATACTAACAATCACAGAGCCATAGTCTCTGCTTTCAACCTTTGGCTCCTCATTGTCTAAGAGTCTCCAACCATCTCACCCTGGCATGAAGAACAAACACTTCACCTAATTTGCTACTGTAATATAAGATCATCCCAAATCCATATCCTTGGTCAGTAGTATAACATTACTTCTATGTATGTGTTCTTTTCAGTAACTTTAGCAATATGAATGGTTCATCATAGGGTTAACAGTCTGATATTTTTCTAATTAATATACACTTGCCATATAATTAAGGATTGATATAACATCCAAGTACTGAGGTTTCCAAGAAAATAACAACACCTATGATGGGCTGAGGGCTGTTTTCAGGCTCCCCACAGCCCCTTCAGGTTTTAGGTCCCTCCTGGAATGCCTGGGCAGCCTGGGTGAGGATCTGAGGGGCGTTTTCAGGCTAGCCACAGTTCCTTCAGGTTTTGGATCCCTACTGGGGTGCCTGGGCAGCCTGGGTGAGGAGCTGAGGGGAGTTTTCAGGCTGCCCACAGTCCCTTCAGGTTTTGGGTCCCTACTGGGGTACCTGGCCAGCCTGGGTGAGGGGCTGATGGCTGTTTGCAGGCTGGCCAAGCCCCCAGTGGGAACCCTCACACCATTGGGGTGTGGCCAGCCTGGGTGCGGGCCTGAGAGCCGTTTTCAAGCTTTCAGGCTGCCCACAATTCCCATTGACCCAATGTCCCAGCAAGGCTGGCTTATTTCTGGGGTTTATTTATCTTCCATAATTGATACACTGTTCCTTTAAGCCGAGGCCTAGGCAGGTAACAAAGACTCCTGTTGGCTTCAGCTCTGTGGCTTCTATAATTGAAAGAATGTTGCCTTAGTAGACTCTAGGCAGGCAGTTTCCTCCATCGCTGGTGCAACGGAAGGCTGCTGTTTGCTTCAGCTCTGAGGCTTCTATAATTGAGAAAATGTTGCAAATATGTTGCCTGGAGGTGGGAGAAGCCCAGCCAGCTGGCCGGCAGACAGTTTACTCCTGGTGCAACGGAAGCCTCTGTTTGCTCTAGCTCTATGACTGCCGGCCTCCATCTTGGCTGGGTTAATTTGCATACAGCTGCTCTGATTGGCTGGTGGGCATAGCTTAGGTGTCCCATAGAAACGGTCAATTTCAATATTATTCTTTTATTAGATTAGGTGGTCTAAGTATGTTAATTTGTACTCATCTGCAATTTGAAAAAGAGTACATACCAGTGTGATGAGTTTGAAAGTAGATTTTAAAAAGAAGAAATTTTCTTGTTAACTTACATCCTTTTTCCTCTTTTGGAGGGGAAAAAAAGTGTTAAACTAGATTCAGAAAGAAAGAAACTATTATTCCAGGAAGATGGTATACTATTAGGACAGTAGTCTCTTTAATATTATAGCTAAGTAGAGGTTTTCACCAGCTCCATACCAAAGGTTCATGGAATATGGTTAATCAGAGTGTCTTTATGCATTAAACTTTTTCCCCTATTAACTGTTAAGAATTAGCCAGCACTTATTTTACAAAGCACCTCAGATTTTTATTTTATTTTTAAATATATTTTTATTAAGGTATTACATATGTGTCCTTATTCCCTCCATTGCCCCCCTTTCTCCCCGCTCATGCCCTCACCCCCTAGAGTATGTTTCCATTGGTTATGCTTATATGTATACATACAAGTCCTTTGGTTGATCTCTCCCCTTTCCCCAATGCTCCCCTGCCTTCCCTCTGAGATGTGACAGTCTGATCAATGCTTCTCTGACTCTGGATCTATTTTTGTGCATCAGTTTATGTTCTTCATTATATTCCACAAATGAGTGAGATCATGTGATATTTATCTTTCTCTGACTGACTTATTTCGCTTAGCATAATGCTCTCCAGGTCCATCCATGCTGTTGCAAATGGTAGGAGTTCCTTCCTCTTTACAGCAGCGTAGTATTCCATTGTGTAGATGTACCACATTAAAGAATGCTTCCAGGAAATATCAATACAAGGAATAATAGTTTTGAAATTTCCTTGTTTCAAGATGTACTCTGAGGAGGTTAAGAAGTAGAAATGATAGAAAGATAAAACTGATTTTACCTTTGCCATAAAGTCATATTAATTATAATGGAAATAGTAGTCCAGAAATGGTAGAAAGCTTTCTAAAAAACAGGTAAGAGCTCCCCAAGTACTATAAAAATAATTAATATTTTTACTAATAAAATATAAACATACTATAATGTGTGGTATATTATAGGTTTAAAAATTCTATTAAGTTTTCAAAGGTTTGTAACTTTATTTATCAGCAACCATCCTATCCAATAAAAGAGTAATATGCAAATTGACCATCACTCAAACACACAAGATGGCCACCCCCATGTGGACACAAGATGGCCGCCACAAGATGGCTAGCAGGGGAGGGCAGTTGGGAAGGATCAGGCCTGCAAGTGAGGGCAGTTGGGGGGGGGGGACCAGGCCAGTAGGGGAGTGGTTAGGGGGTGATCAGGCTGGCATGCAGAAGCAGTTAGGGGCAATCAGGCAGGCAAGCAGGCAGGCAGGTGAGCAGTTGGGAGCCAGCAGTCCTGGATTGTGAGAGAGATGTCCGATTGCCCTTTTAGGCCTGATCACACTGGGATCAGGCCTAAATGGGCAGTCAGACATCCTTTGAGGGGTCCCAGATTGGAGAGGTTGCAGACTGGGCTTAGGGACACACACCTCCACCCCCATGCACAAATTTCGTGCACCGGGCCTCTAGTCAATTATAAGAAAAATAAAACTAAATAGTTTATTCTCAAATTATAGAAGGTAGAAGTGAAAAACAAATTAATCAGGCAAATTTTGAACCAAATTTCAATGCAAATAGCTCCCATATCATGAAATATATTATACTAATTACTATAGGCTCAATGTTTATGTCTTCCTAAAATTCATATGTTGAAGTCCTAAACCCCAATGTGATGGTATTAGGACATGGGGCATTGGAGGTGATTAGGCCAGGAGGGTGAAGCCCTCATTAATGGAATTAGTGTCCTTATAAAAGAGATTCCAGAATTCTATCTTGTCTCTCTCACCATGTGAGGACCCAATGAAAAGATGTCTTTGAACCAGGAAGTGGGCTCTTACTAGAAATTAAATCTGTTGGCACCTTGATATTGGACTTCCCAGCCTCCAGAACGATAAATTTCTGTTGTTTATAAGCCCTCCAGACTATAATATTCTGTTATAGAAGCGTGACCAGACCAAGACACAAATATTTTGCCTGAAGTCAACACATAATTCTTTCTCTCCCACCAGAATAAAAGGCACAAGGATAAAGATTTTTGTCTGTTTTATTCACTTCTGTGTCCTTGGGATATAGAAAACATCATGACACACACACAATGGTGAGCACTTTCCTTTCTCACTTATCTTTTCCTTTCTCTTTGATTCTTTATTGGAGTGTGTATTTATTGCTTGGGACACCCCCACAGTCATTCCCTTTTCTGTGAACAGCACCCTAATTTTCATTGCATCATCACTCCTTCTCTATCCTCAACATGTGAAATTCTGGCAAGTCAACATTGTTCCCACCCTCTGACCTGACAGGCTCCAGAGAGGAACACACACATAATTTGTCCAATAGGAAGGGTCCTTTCAACTGAGCCATATGATTCAATACCAGGCCAAGAAGATTCAGCTGAAGAACTTTTACTGGAATTATAAAGAAAGAGAAGCTTTTATACTGAAGTTGCTGAATGGAAGGACCTCATTCCTGGCTATATTAACACAACACGGCAAGAAGTTATCCAAATAGAATAAAAACAAAAGAAAACAAAGCTAAGTGATAGTACGATGTATATTTTGGCATTATCTGAGATTTAGACTCTAGGACTAAAGCCATTTCTATCCCATTCTTTTGAAGTTATGTGACCCAATAAATTTTTTATAAATCTAATTTGTGATAGATTCCTGTTACTTGCTTCTGAAAGAGTAATAATAAACAGATCTTCCAATAGCATTGTGTTAATTACCTATGGCCCTATATGTAGAAAAAATAAATAGCATCATGCTGATGTTGAGTCATATAATAACCATTGAAGGAAAATAGTGATAGGCATAGGGTATGCTCAGAAATGTCCATCAGTGTTTGGTTCTTCTGTTTATTTCCTCAGACTAGATTTCAGGAAGAGACAGTAGTGTTTGTTAACAACTCTAGATGGTACGTCTTTCCTTGTGCGACTTGCCACTTGAACTGAAGTAAATTATTGTTATCTTTTTGATAATAATGAACAAGTATTGGCACAGTTTAGATACAGAGAAAGAACATTGCATATTTTGGAAACAGTTACAATGTATTAATTCATATCAAAGCCTAAAATGGCTTCAACAATCAGCAACATCTATACCCTCATTTTACAGCTGAAGAAAAGTAAGAGACTTGCCACTGTCATATCACCCACTAGAAGCAGAAGCAAAGGCTACAATATAGCAAACCATACTATGATTTCACTTATTTTATAATTTCTTTCCAAAGATTTGCTGTGAAATTCCATACATAAGAACTTAAAATATTTATTTATACTTAGAATTCTATTCACATACAGAGAACTGGTTCACAATTGCTACATAGATGTATTGTCACTGGAAAGAATGACAAGGAATTTCATAGTGTGATCTGTACTCAATAAGAGCTCATTAAACAATGATTTCAGTCACACCCTTAAAAATCCAATACAATCTTATACAAGAGTTAAAAAATAAATTGTTTCATTTCTAGAGAATTACCTATCTTTCAGGTCAATGAAATATAACTCACCTAATGCTACTTTAGTGTCTTGGCAAATTTAATGTATCCCTACTTACTTCTAAGAACAGGTCTATGAATTACTCTAGTAATTGCTCATGAGGATAAAATGGCCAATGTAGAATACATTGACATGTATTAATATATAAAATTTTTAGTGGAGACTCAAAATCTGAAAAAAAATATTCTGCATATTACATTTTTGAAATATGGACAAGCCATTGTAAATTAAAATCTAATCTCAGTTTTAAGTGTATCAGCTTGTCTGAGAGTGTGCATACATATATATTTCCTATTATGATGGAAGCAATGCCAAGCTCTGTTCAGCAACCCAAGTCTTCTCCTTTTTGTATCATCTAAAGGAAGTGAAGGAAGAATTTGGTTGCTTAGCCACAACTCTTATTCATGGACTCCATGAAATGCGATATTCAGGATCTTGTAGTGAATATCTCCTTGGCTGGAATACCAGAGTGTTTTATTGAACCAGGGAAAGCTCTGATTTGAAAACTGCACATTGACATATATTTATTGATTTTGTTTGTCCTTTATAGATTTTGGCATCAAGGGCCTGGCATCCTCTAGGATATCCTGCGACATGTATCTGGCAATAGCAGAAGAATTAACTTCAGTTCTCAGAAATGTATCTCACATTGAAGCCTGAATATTACAACTATAAGCAAGAGCTTTCGTAGCTCTGGAAGGAGGAAAAAGTGGCATTTAAACTGAAATTGAATGTTGGCATTTCTGTTTTCCTTTCCTATATTGTCATTTCTCAAAGCACACAGTGTTTTGAACGGAGTTATCCAGCTTAATTTATAAATATGCACACATACACGAAAAAATGTAATGCTAATATTAGTGGGGCACAGTGATTATCAAAATGGTTAATGTATGCTCCTGTCAAGTTTCAGAGAATATGGTTAGCACAAGAATATTTGTAATTTCTTGTAATAACATGCTGGTTTGTACCAATCATTGCTCTGCTTAGACTCTGCAGGATAACTTACTTTCTGCTATGCATTTTTCCATGCCTAGATCATCAAAGGGTTGGCATACGGCAGATTATCTAAAAGTCAGGATAGTAGATGCATGTACCCCGATGTGTGACAGGAAGACTTTTTAAAATAGCTATTGGGAAGTAAGTATTAAGCAACTATAAAAGTTTTTGTGAAACTTGGTGATATCAAAATATTTGTAAGGACCTTGCTATATGTGAAGCATTGTGCTAAGTTTCACATTCTACATACCATTAAATTCTCATTAGAAAACCATAGGAGATAGGGACTGTACTTTTTTACATTTAAAGATATTGAGGCTCACAGAAGCTAAAACTCCTCGCTAAACCAATTTGACAAAAGAGAGAATCAGGATTTCAACCCAGATCTCCCTGGATCTGAAGCTCTTCTCTCTTTCACCACAAAGTGCTGCCTCAAACCTAAGCCACTTTCTAAGGGAAGTGTAATGGAAATTGCTTCTTTCAGGATTGTATCTAGCAGACAAAATGTAAACATAGAAGTTTATGTTTAATTACATTTCATAAATTATTTTCAAATGTTTGAGAAAAAAAGATATTTATTTCATTTTGTTTGATTTTAATTTTCCTACAGAAAAAAATAGGATTTGAGATGTATGAACTCATAAAGGCTTAATTTTGTTTAAATACACTCTACAACAATAAATGTGCACGTTGTATATTTCACAATTGTCAATAACTCTGCTTTTAAGGGTATTTCCATGGACACCACTTTATAAGTAGAGATTTATCCTTTCCTGAATATTAACTGAGACTAGGTCCCTCATATATGTAATTCTGGCATAAATGTATGTGGAGGAACTTATAGGCATAGCTGATTCTTTCATTTTACAGACCAGTTCATTATTACACTTCAAGTTTTGCTACATCAAATTCTCATTCATATTGGAAATACACCCCTATTAAAAAGCATTTGTTCAATACGATTTCATTATAATCCAAGATGCGTATAGAACTGAAAAGTAAATTACTATTAATATATACTTTTAAGCAATTTGGTCGTCAGTTTGGAAAGAAGTTTTTGAAATATGACAGTTAATGATAATGCTTTGGCTCCACTTGCTGTCACAATACATAACAAAAATAGGGTGGAAATGTATTTTAAAAATAATAAACACAAACCCAGGAGAGCTTAAACACTTTTCCTTGCACAGTTAGGCATGGTAGATTGATCCCTTTAATGGCCCTGTTCTTTACTCCTTTCTGTATAAACTACATTTGCCATGTGACTGTAGTTCCTCTCAAAGAGACAGCACAATCTCTCTCCTCACTTCTTACATTTGGCCACTGAAATGTTAGCAAATGTGATGCAAGCAGAGGCTTGAGAAAAACACTTAATTTCTGCTCACTCTTGTCCTTAGCTATGACCATGAGAACTTGCTAAGCTGTCACCTTTCATGATAAGAGGCAATCATGGACCACCTGAGGCATAGCCAGGGCCTGGATGCCCCTAACCATGTGCTTACCCCTACCGTCCCTGCCACAGACACCTAAGAGTAAACTCAGCCATCCAGCCAAACACAGCCGAGATCAGCTGGACCCACAAAGACTCATGAAGCTAAGTAAATGTTTACTGTTAACTTTTGATGGTTGCTTATATTGCCACATTACTGTGGCAATATCTAAATTATATATTGTCTCCTCTTACTATTTTTTTCTTTTTAAGGGTGTAAGTGAGGATCTGCAATTAAAAATTACATTCTTTATAATAAAACTAGACACCTGGTGCACGTCATTCGAGCCCTTTCACAGTCCAGAACCCCTTCCTCCTTACTGCCCACCTGCAGCAGAGGCAAGAGAGGCTCCTGCCACCGCCACTGCCCTCGCCATCCCTGAGCCTGGTTTCTGGCTGAGGTGCGCTTCCCCTGTGGGAGCACACTGACCACCAGGGGGCAGTTCCTGCATCAAGCGTCTGCCCTCTGGTGGTCAGTGTGTGTCATAGCAACTGATCGTTCTGCTATTTGGTCGATTTGCATATTAGGGTTTCATGATAGAGGAGGATACACTCTATTTATTTATTTATTTATTTATTTATTTATTTATTTAAAAATATATTTTATTGATTTTTCACAGAAAGGAAGAGAGAGGGATAGAGAGTTAGAAAGATTGATGAGAGAGAAACATCGATCAGCTGCCTCCTGCACACTCCCCACTGGGGATGTGCCTGCAACCAAGGTACATGCCCTTGACCAGAATCGAACCTGGGAACCTTGAGTCCCCAGGCCCATGCTTTATCCACTGAGCCAAACCAGTCAGGGCTCTTTCTATATTTAATAAGGAAGTAGCCCATGAGCATATTTCTATATTAAGGTTCACAGTAAATTACCATTCATTGAGTATCTACTATGTTTCTGGCACTGTGCTGGGAACTTCCAAATATAAATCAATAGTACAAAACATCATGCCTGGAATGATTTGAGCAATAAAATAAAGTAGTAACGGACTATAATCCATAGCATAAATTAAATATAAGTAAGTCCATACTGACATAAATAAATAAATAAGAATAGGTACATATACCTAGCAGAATAATTCCACAATAAATTAGGAAGCTACTCCAGCTTCAAGGAGACAGCACATAAATACTCCTAAGTGTGGGCTATGCATAGTGACTTCCTTCCAAAGAGTGTGGTTTAGAAAGAAGCACAAAGACCAGCTTTACAATGGAGTAACCTGATAAACATCAACTCAGCCAGGTGAGCAAGGTTAATGTCAACAGTAACAGGCCGTGTTGATAATATGTGCCTTTGATATGATGTGATAAAACCAGCATTTTCCCTCTGTAGTTTTCCTTCCCAAAATCTATAACTTCAATTCACATATTCATAAAAAATCAGACAAACACCAAGTAATTATGGTACTAAACTCATAACCAGTTCTCACCTAAACTGTCAAGATTATCTAAACTAATAAAAGCGAAATAGTAAAATTAACCGTTTCTCCGAGACAGGGTAAGCCACGCCCACCAGCCAATCAGACCGGCTGTATGCAAATTAGCCCAGCCAACATGGCGGCTGCCACTCACGGACCTGAGTAAACGTATAGGCAGCGTCCGTTGCAGCAGGAGCGAAAGCGATACTGTTTTCGGCCCTTGGCGGGCAGGCTCCGAAACATGTTTCAATAATGTAACAATCATAGAATCCTCAGGAGCTGAAGGGAACAGCAGCCTGGCCTGCCTTACTAACAGTAACAAAGTCTCATTATAGATGCTGCGCTGCGAGGTGAAGCAGAGGAGGTTTCGTTACCTCAGCCCACCTCAGCTTAAAGGAACAGAAACCTGCGTCCAGCCGGCCTTGCTGGGACGTTGGGTCAATGGGAGCTGTGGGCAGCCTTAGAGCCCCTCACCCAGGCTGGTCAGGCACGCCAGCAGGTGGACATCCCCCGAGGGGTCCCTGTGCGAGAGGGCACAGGCCGGGCTGAGGGACCTCCTGAGTGCACAGAGCGGCTGCAGGGCAGGACAGCGCAGGACCCAGGACCCATGATGGGAAAGAGGCGGCAGGGTTGGAGGGCACCGGGAAGCGGGAAAGAGGCAGCAGAATCGGCGGCCTGCTTGGTGGGCTTCCCAGGCCTTTTGCGGGGCACCGGGAAGCGGGAAAGCAAAGCTGCAGGGGCCGGGGTCCTGCTTGGCAGCTCCCCAG